>JAHKKF010520024.1:0-28948 GCA_019740295.1 Labeo calbasu | reverse complement strand
TATAAAAAAATTAAATTTTTTCCAACCCAATTTTGCTTTAAAAAAACCAGCATTGCAAAACATTGCATTTCCAAATCCAGATCATTCTGACCCAGATCACACCTTTTTAACAACTGGCCTCTAACGATTAAAACAACAACAGGCTGTTTTATGACAATCAAAAGGTCAAATAAACTACATTTTTATCATGAAGCATGTTAACTAGGCAATGCAAGCTCAACCTAATTAGTCCAAAGGCTTTAGTGTGCATCCTGTTAACAGCTGCTCTTCGAGTTGTCGCCTGAGAGCTTTTTCCCTCTCTGAGGGCTTGGCAGAGTGGCTGACTCTACTGGTGACTCCATCGGGAAAACTAAACCAGATGGACACACAGAGAGCTCTAGGGGGGAAAAGATCGGCTTTCATACCGGAAATCGTGGCATTGCTCACCTGAGGCTATACTCCGCTAACCAGCCCCAGAGAAAAGGCGGAGAGAGAAAAGTAGGAGCCCTGTGAGAACATAAGGGTTAAACTGATTGTGTGTGTGTGTGTACTGAACAGGGCTGCTGTTTGTATAAGAGAGCAGAGAGTAACAGGCTCTTAAATCAGTAATATCTTCTAAAGCTCATGGGAATGGAGCAGCTCTGAGTTTGAGAATGTGTAAAATCTACCAGAGGTTGAAATATAAGCAGTTAAGCTCTCCACCAAGATGCTTCATCTTCAATATTACTGAATAAAAACCTCCATGGAAAAGCTAGTGAGAAACCGCATATCTGCACAGTGTTGGAGAAACATCTTTGAAACTGATGCTTGACAACCTCAAGAGGCTCACAAATTAAAAGCACAGCTTTCTTCATATTTAAGTATTTCCTGAATAAATAAAAAGACATGAAATATTTTGACTGTAATCATTGTATTATGTGAAAAGAAAAAGACCAGAGTGATGAGAAACATTAAAGTAGCATGTAGGAAATGCCTGGAACAATGGTTATAACTATCTAGTGCTGCAGTCATTATATAAAAACATTTGACCACAGAACGCCACGACTGACCAATTAGAATGAAGTATTCCAAACAGCTGTGAAATAAATAGTAAGAAGCAAAACAGCATTTTATTAAATTATTATTTTACGAGAAATGGAAGATTAAATACAGCACAACGAATTCTGGGAACTTGGGGAACAACAACATGAATCAAGAATCTGTGAACTGAATCAAGCAATTTGACAGAAACACTATAATGAAAGCAGCTGAGCTACTGTCATATTACTGAAGAATGCAACTATGTTTGGAGCACAGCTGCTTTTGGTTACGTCCCAACGCTGCATCTGACTACAGTGTGGCTAACAGATTATATGTAGCTTAGATTCGGTCTAAAGGTCATTGCACATTGAGTCAGAAATTTTTCGTACTTTAAAAAAATAAATACGGCCTCACGTTGTGTCAATCACGTTTACCTCAGAAACTTTCGTCCGTCATAAAAAAAGAAAATTCAGATCACGTTTGATTTTCTGCGTTTTTGCATTTTGATAGAAAAGGATGACCAATACGAAAAACCCCCCCAAAAAACGCATACGAAAATTTCGCACTCAGTGTACAATGACCTGTAGAAACTTAGGAAGCAACTTAGGAGTCTGGAAAAGCAGAAGCAAAGGATGGGGAAACTATTAGTGTGCAATGACTTAGATGTTATGGATACTTACCGTAAATTTTACTTTAAGAGCTCTTATGTAGAAAATCTCTACACAGACTATATAGTTACTATACTAGCAGACTATAACACAGTACTACCAGCCTACACACATAGGCAGTATAAGATGAGCCTTTGTTAGCCCTGAGGATTTTGATCCTGCAGCTCTAATCAGGATGAGACACATCAATCATGAAAGACTCAGTCAAATACACTTTTAAAGCACTGCTGCTCCAAACCCATTATGCTTTAATGGTAAATCAACCAGCCCTGTTCAGAGACGTGTCTATTTCTAAATAATACATGAATACATTCTAAGTATAAACATAGAGCAATATTATACTGCCTAAAGTATAGCAACATGGTAACACTGGTACTATGGCACTGACTATTTTGTAACACTACGATTCTGGCTGTATTTTGTGACATTTGAGGGAAACATGCACTGCAAGAATCAAAATTGTAAACAAATCTTTTGGATACACTGGATCTGCATTACAAACTTGGCTAGTTTAAAGTTCCAAATACAATTAATAAAAATGATAAGAGTACTCCATCACTGTCAGAAATTTCCTGAACAGGAAGGAAACAAATCATGGACAAAAAGAGTCTCTAGTGCGCACCCTCTCACAGCACACGCACAAACGCCGGATGAGGATAATGTACTGACAGTAAATGGCCTAAAGTGTAAGACCATGATTAATGCTCGCTGTCAATCTCATTTGCCTCCAGGTGGAAACCTTTATTAGAAACAAGCATTTCCTCTGTTGAGTAAAGGGATAAAACACATGGGTACTCACAGAAAACTCAGTAAACACTGTAATCCAGTGGGTTTTAAAAAGTCTTGCTCCCATATAATTGAAAAAAGCTTTAAGGCATGATGACATATTAAAAAAGCAACAACAGCAATTAGGGATGTGCCTCAATCTGAAAACCGTGTTCGAAAGGAAGTGCCATGTACAAGGAACCCTTAAAGGGAATAAATACGAGATGGGAGGAAAAAAATACTTTTTAATGCTTTCTGTAATTATACTGTATATAAATCGCAGGCATCATTGAGCTGCTATTAATACTTGGGGCATTGAAATCGCTTCTGAATGCGTTTGCTTTTTACTTTCACTTTCGAGATTCGCGCTCACACATAGGCTTGTCACGATAACTTTTTGTTGTGCGACATATTGCCCAAGAAATAACTGCGACAAGCGATACTGTCATTTTAAGACCATTTTATGCCAGTGAATGAATAATCATAATATAACAGCATAATGCAAGAAGGCCTACATACTTTCAAATGAGAACAAACTTTTAATTCTTAAGAATATTTAGATCATTGAAATTAAGTATCAAAATATTAAGATACCTTAAAAAACTTGAATAAATAGTAAATAAACATTTTAACAAAAAGTGCAAAGTAACAAGTAGAAAAAAGAAAAATGCACAATGAACTTGTATGGAGATTTTGCACATTATTGCTGAAAAACAATTCCTACTTAGCAGTCAGATGTCTGTATGCACAAAGGCACAGATCCCTAAACAAGGCCATATCTGCAGATGAAACTTTTTTTGTAGAAGCATTTTTTAAATTTGACCTAGCACCTCAACACGTAGGAGAAGCTGCTAAAGTCACAGGCACAAGTGGAATGCAAAAAAAAAAACCAAACAAACAAAACATGATTACATTAATTTTTATGTAAATATAATGGGCAATATTTTGCGTCACCAAAAATGGTCACCATTGAGGTCATGTACATAAATTGTGCGACAAGTCGATATATTGATTATTGCGACAGGCCTAATCACACGTACTGTGTATACTATGGAGCTGCAGTACATGCCACACATTAGAAGTTTGTCAGAGGTGCACAGGATCTGCAAATCAATCCTCCTTAGTCCCATTAGTCATCTTTCCTTATTCTGTTTATGAGATAAGTGATTTTTTTTGTACTGTAATGTAACAGGTGAAACCACTGCAAACCACTAACCATGTCCTTTTAGTGGCTCCGCAGAACGTGCTATTTGTTTTCCAAGCCTTTCCAAAAAATGATTCAGTATTTGAACACATCCCTAACATTGGGCTCTATGAAATCTCTTTTATTTTTTTTCCAAATTACATTTTTTCCATTTTAATGGTTCAGTTCAATTTTATTAATCCAAGTCCAATTTAATGAAATCATGAAACCTACTCAACTTAACAGCAATTTATTAAAAGTTAACAAAAATGACATGAAGTTCCTATGAAATGTTTTTTTCTTTTCAAATTCAGTTTTATTTATACCAAATTGTGTTTTCCATGATATGTTTTCCATTTTAATGGTTTCAATAAATTTTAATAATCAAAAGCATCTCTAAGTAACAGATTTTATTTAAAAATGAATGTATAATTGCTATCGCTGAGAAGTGTCTGTTTGGATATATTATATGACGATAGTTTTTGCCACAAGAAATGGTAAAATGGTTACAGAATGACTCTCAGAGCAGCCGTGGAGACTGTTTATGTGTACATGTACTCACATTGTGGCGGCAGAGATTGAAAACATTGCGCGTTTCACACGCTTTGGTTTGTGTGTAGGAACTGAAACCACACATCTGCGCCATTCATTCACACACACATGAAGAACATGCAGGGCTCATATTTAAATTGTATTTTTGCAGCCTAATATTCATACACACTAGTCCATATCACGTTTTGATTGAAGCGTACTGACCTACCCTTGATTTATTCACCTAAAATTTGGCAAACTCAGAAACCATAGGGCCCTACTAACGGAATACGCTATTGCTTATACATACAGTCTGAAGGTGGAACGTACTCCTATCCTCAAGTATTAAACCTCAGGGCATAATGTGTCCCAAACCATTTGTGCTGTGGACATGAATAATACCTCAAATAGTGCAGCCTGAGGTGTGCTATTACTTTTCCAAGCAATGGGACAAGGGTTTTCAACTGGGCAACAATAAATTGGCTAAAAAAAAAAAAAAAAAATAATACACTGAAAGACCGACCTAGGCCATATCTAGGGACCACAATATCACAGAGACTTGGAGTGGGATGTTTTGACATTGGCCAATAAGCAAGTACCAATAACAGTCTAGCAACTAGGACTGGGCAATATGGCCAAAAATATTACAACAATATTTTTCTTATATCATACGGTAACAATTAAACTCTACAGAGTATGCTACCTTTTAATTTAGGGCCCCATAAAATCCATTTTATTTTTTTCCTAAATTCTGTGTTTTCTGTGTGGCCTCACTGTCAGATGAATCCATACAGAGTAAAAATGTCCAGAACTTATCGTCGTTAACAATATAAATTTCATAATCTTACAGTGATATCGTTTAACGCCCATCACTAGCAGCACCACTCTGTACGGCTGTGGAACCAGCATCTACAGTTCTCACATCCATCATACGGACGTGCTTTAACTCCAAGTACTACAGTTACACGAACTGACATTTCCACTCAGACCCAAGATACACCTCACATTAGGCGATCTCTCTGTGAGCATGTTGAAGTGCCAAACCTGACCGCATGCCGCGTGGGCCGAAGCCAGGACACACCACACTGGATGCCTTATAAGTCCAAAAACCTCTTTTTGCCTCTCATCATCCATCCAATACTCCCCCTCTCTTTCTTATTTTCTCTTCCAGAAGACGTCTAAAGCACTAAATCTATTAGCTAGCACATTCTTGTGTTTTTGAGTCTTCACTCAATAACGAAATAAAAGAAAAGCAAACTGCCAGACTGTTTCAGATAAGAACGAGAGAGAGTGGAAGAGCGAGGAAAGGAAGAAAGGAGCTTATTTTCTTAACTCACCTTAGAGAAGAATACTGAGAGATGAGTCTCGCTGCCAAGGATCCAAATAGGGAACTTTGGAGATTTGAGAAATGCGCCAACCTTTAAAAGCAGAAAAAAGAAACGGTGGTTGAGCGCCAATCTCCATACCGATGCCATGACGGCCTGGCCAGCTTCATTCCAGAATCCTCACGAACAGGTTGATTCACTGTGATAAGATGATTGCTAATACTTACAGGAACTGCCAACTATTCAATCATTCAGCTTATGAAAATGTTTGAAGTTATTTTACACACAAACACTAGAACGCTCACTAGAACGAATTATGAATGGCTGATTGTATTATATGAACACTGAAAAATGTTCTACGTCAGGGATGGGGGACATCAACTCCTGGCCATATATGGCCCCAGAGACCATTTATATACTCCTGCAAGGCCATTTAAAAATGTAACTTCAAAATGGTATTAAAAACGGCTTTGATTTTATTATAACTAAAAAAAATTGTACTTCAAAGGATTAGATCACTCCTGAGTTGAAATTTCCTTATAATTTACTCACCCACATGTCATCCAAGATGTTCATGTCTTCCCTTCTAAGGTTTTTGAGGAAAACATTCAAGGATTTTTCTCCATATAGTGGACTTCAATGGGGTTCAAAAGGTTGAAGGTTCAAATTGCAGTTTCAATGCAGCTTCAAAGGGCTCTACACAATCCCAGCCGAGGAATAACACCGTGTCCTAACTACAAGACGAGATTCCAGCGACAAGCAATTTAGGTGTCCACACCAACACGCGACACGACAGTTATCACAGCTATTCAGAAGGGCAGAAGTGCACTGCACTCGCAACGAAATGGGCAAGTTTATGATCCAATTCATAATAAATAAATCTTTTTAACATTATTAAATGTACATACTGACTAACTGATACCGTCTTTGTTACGGAATACACTTGTTGGTTCGCATTGAGTTCAGTTTTAAAACGTACACCTATTTGCTTTCATTTATTTTCAAGATCTGAGGTAAACTTTCTGATGTTGCTTTTAGTATGCCTATAAAGGTCACACAAAATGATATTCAAACTCACATTAGACACATTCAACTTTAAATAAAGCACATAATCCGTACCCGAGATTACCACTGTCATTGATTTGTATGTTGTTGTTCCAGCTGCGACGTCGCGGAAATAGAAACGGTTTCTAAAATAGAAATTTTGCGTGTTGCTGTCGCGGCTAGTTAGGACAAAAACATGATAAGATACTTTTTAAATCGCGTGTCGGGGGTGCCTGTTGTTAGGACACGGTGTAAGGGTTTTATCTAGCAAAGCGATCGGTCATTAAAATTTTTTTTTTAAATTAAAATACACTTTTTAACCACAAATGCTCATCTCGCACTAGCTTTGTGATGTGCGTCTATGACTACACGCATTATGTAATCATGTTGTAACTTGGAAAGGTCACGCGTGATTAGCTCTTCATCGGTCTGCTTCGGTTCAAAAAAGTAGGGTAGGGGGAAAAACTCCATCTTATTTTCTTCTCCAACTTCAAAATCGTCCAACATCATTGTTTTACCTTGTTTTGGAAAGGTCACTTGACTTTGGGTCGGTACTTCCGCCTATGTCACACATGACCTTTCCAAAGTGATTAAGTAATGCGTGAACTCATGGATGTAGAGCTACTGCAAGATGAGCATTTGTGGTTAAAAAGCATATACATTTTTATTTATTTTTCTGAAAATAACCAATTTTTTCACTACATAAGACCCTCGGCTGGGATTGTGTAGAGCCCTTTGAAGCTGTATTGAAACTGCAATTTGGACAATGATCCCCAATGAAGTCCACTATATGGAAAAAAATCCCGGAATGTTTTCCTCAAAAACCTTAGCTTCTTTTCGAATGAAGAACGACAGACATGAACATCTTGGATGACATGGGGGTGAGTAAATTATTAGGAAATTCTACATGCACACAAACCACATCCACCAATCAAAATCAAATTAAATGGAACAAGACAAGAGTCAGCAGTTTTAACACAGGACTACAGAATATTCAAGAACACAGAGTTCAAAGTGGAGCTCTGCACACTCTACCTACAGCTCGATTTCCAGCAGTGCATACAAACACTAAAAGCCCTCACACTCAGCTCTCATCACTCAACAGGTGAGTATCAGCAGCAGATTTGAGCAGGAAGGCGTTCCAGGGGTGGGCGGATTAAAGTGATCATGAATATTGTGATGGGGGCTCGGATGGTTCTAAATATGAGGCGATACATTCCTGCATTCCTCTAGTCCAAACACAGCTCACTGCACATATCCTGAAGCTCTGCTTAGCACATTTGCCATTCAAAACAAGGCAGCTTCTTAATTACTTTCTCCACAGGTTAAAACAATACAGCCATTCCTGCCCAGGCTCATAAAACATACAGGGTGTGTGCTCTAGGTGCCAGATCTCTGATGCTCGCCCTTTAGAGGGCAACACTTTGGTTATGGAGCAGGGAAGCATTTAGCTTCAGAAGGGAAAAAAAAAAAAAAAAAAAAAAAAAGTCAATGTCATTTCTCCCCCTGAAACACTGGTCAAATGTTTCAAAGTATATTTAGATTTATTGACTGCTAGGTTGAGCATGCACAGAATATATTTAGTGCTATTATTGGCAAGACGTGATTTGCTGGATGTGATGACACATACTTAAATAAACAAATAAACAAAACAGAACACTTCATCTGATTTACATTTGTATGAAGTCTCCATAAATAACATAATAAATGGCATTTGCTTAACAGTGAAGCATGCTGAATAATGATGCTTTGTTAAAAGGCTTGTTGAGAAAAAATAAAAAAAGAGAAAGAATCAATAAATGGTAAACAGAAGAAAAAAGGGACGGTCATGAAAAAGACTAAACAAAGAACAGCCAAAAAGAAAAAAAGACCGCAGAATTTCTGTTGTCCTACGCTGAATTTCCATAATTGTTTTGTGTGTGAGAACAAACCTAGAGAATGTTTGTTCCAAATCATAAAAATTCTTCAAAAACCAAAAAAAATAGCAAACAGCTCGTCAGAGTGATGACTGTGACGCCAGTCTGTTCAATGCAGTCAGTATTTCAGTAGGTTATTATGTTGCAATTACATATCACAAATTCCCTGTGAGATGTACAGCTGGAAAACAGCAAAACCACCAAAGAAACTGAGCTTTGGCATCTGGAAACTCCGCATCTTTCACACAACACTTGCCAAAATTGGTTTCCAGATTTATCTACACTGTCAACAGTGAGAACACCATCTATACCACATAAATGATAAATCTAACTACAGTATTTTAAGCTCCTATGACGGTGCTTATGAGTAGACACCCACCTTGCAATAGCGCAGCGACTCCATTAGTGTGAGGAATCCAACAGAGGCCTGTTGATGGATGCCACGAAGCTCTAGAGAAAGCGAAAATAAAATAATTAAATTCCTCTGTCAACTGTACAAGAATAAACAGCCTTACATAAAACACTATTTGAAACCTAATGACCTTCGCATTCTCTCAGCAAGCATTTTTAAGTGTGCTAAATCTTGAGGAAAATATTAGATAATGCTGCCACCAAGTGGTCTGCAACAACAGCACAACCGCAGCCTACTGTTACTCAAAAGATGTCAATACATTATTATTCAGAAAAAATATGAAGCATACTCATTCCAGAACATTCTCTGTCACCGTCCCACACGTTAGACACAGCATGACCCGTCACCAGCAGGTTGATTAGACTTTGGCTAAAAAGTATGGAAAGAAAAAAACTTGATAAAATATAAAGTCAACACAAAACTGTCAGTGTTCATTATAAAATGTACATTTCAGCTTAATATATTTTTTAAATGTCATAATAAACAGTGCTACAGACTAGGGATGTAATGATATAAAAATTTCACGATACGATAATATCACAATATGAAGTCCACGATATGATATTATTGCGATATTTAAACAAAAAAAAAAAGAAAAGAAAATTTTGTACATTTTAAAGTTAAATTATTCTATCTAATGCATTTTGAGAGTTCAAAATTAAGAGATCCAACCCATATTCTTACCTAAGAAAACAAAGGAGAAGTTCACTTCCAGAACAGAAATTTACAGACAAATTACTCACCCCCTTGTCATCCAAGATATTCGTGTCTTTCTTTCTTCAGTCGATAAGAAATTATGTTTCTTGAGGAAAAAATTTCCAGAATTATCTCCATATAGTGGACTTAAACAGTGCCCCAAGTTTGAACTTTCAAAATGAACTCAATACGGTCAATGCAGTTAGGGTATGTCAAAACTCCCATCTAGTTTTCTTCCCCAACTTCAAAATCACCCTACATCGCTGCAGAAGTACCAACCCAGTTTTTACAAAGTGAACATGCAAAGAACATCAAACACCCTTTACAAAAAAAATGGTAAAACAGCGATGTAGGATGATTTTGATGTTGAAGAAGAAAACAAGACGGGACTTTTTCAACCTACTCTAACTGCACTGACCTGGATTATGGAGGCTACACATGCGCATTGCAGAGACGAGACAAGACAAGACGAGCATTTGAGGTTAAAAAGTATATAAATTGTCAATTTGTTTTGAAAATGACTGATTGTTTCTCTAAATAAGACCCTTCTTCCTCGGCCGTGATCTTTTAGAGCCACTTGAAACTGCATTTTGGAAGTTCAAACTGGAAATTCTGGAATGTTTTCTTCATGAAACATAAATTCTTGATGACACAAACATCTTGGATGACAAGGGGGTGAGTAAATTATCTCTAAATTTTTGTTCTGGAAGTGAACTTCTCCTTTAAGTCAGAAAAAGTCAGTAAATTGACTTGTACCTGAACTTTAAATATGAAATCAACCTTCTTTCTATTTGTGGTATACCGTCTCTTACAATGGTGTTTCAGGAAGTCAAACAAATGCTAAACGCGTGCTAAACTCACAGCACACGCAATAAACAAGTTCACTGCATTCACTGTGAACTGGGCCGTTCTGATCGCGAAAAACATCGAGTCATGAGCTGATCGCCTGAACAAAGTGCATGCTTCGCTTTGAAACTTGCAGTGAAAACAGACTTGAAGGGATTAAGCCATATTGTGCTTTCGATTTTAGTTCGCTTGACAGATACGGTGTCAAAGTAAAATGGCCCAAAACACAACACAAAGAAGTAGTTCACTTCCAGAACCAAAATTTACAGATAATTTACTCACCCCCTTGTCATCCAAAATGTTTGCATCTTCTTCAGTCATAAGAAATTAGGTTTCTTGAAGAAAAAAAATTCAGGAATTCTCTCCATATAATGGATTTCAATGGTGCTCCCATCGCAGAGACGAGGTTAAAAAGTATATAAATTGTCAATTTGTTTTGAAAATGACAGATCGTTTTGTTAGATAAGACCCTTCTTCCTCGGCTGGGATCATTTAGAGCCATTTGAAGCTGCATTTAAACTGCATTTTGGAAGTTCAAACTTGGGGGCACCACTGAAGTCCATTATATGGAGAAAATTCCTGTTTTCCTTAAGAAAGATAATTTCTGATTGACTGAAGAAAGAAAGACACAAACATCTTGGATCTTGGAAGGGGGTGAGTAAATTATCTGTAAATTTTTGTTCTGAAAGTGGACTTAAATATATTTTAACAACTACACTTTTTGCTCTGAAGACCTATCGTTTCATATCGTCATGTGACCACGATAATAGAGACAGTTTTGCTGTCACAATGCCACAATATTGATAATACCGTTACATCCCTACTACAAACCAGCATTATACAACAAAATAAATCTATCAGAACACAATCCAATGTTTACAACAGCTGCCTAAAAGTCACACGATCAAATATATTGTTAAGAACTTGAACTCCCACGATGCATTTTACCTGCCGTGGCCGTACACAGGGTCAATCAGAGGCTCAGAGGTGTCTTCAATCTCATTCTTTATGTTTTCAATTCCCTTCAAGTTGAAGTCAAGCCATAAATACAAACACACAGACACATGGATGAGCATGGCTTCCAAACGACATGCTACAAAGGGCACAATATGCCATGCAGACTATCGTTCAAAAGTGTGGCGTCAGCAAGATTTTTTTCAATTGGATTCGGAAAATTCTGCTTTGCCAACAAAATTCATTAAACTTTTAAAATGTATTAAAATTAATATAAAACAATGCTTTTAAATTGCATTAATATTAAACAATATTACTATTCTCACAGTATTTTTATGATGAACATATTACTTTTAAACAGTACTGTAGATGAGAAATTGCTGCAAGCTCATTATTCTCTTGCTTTTAAAAGGAATTTTCAAAAACTTTTCATAGATGGGAAATGTAAAGTTATACCTTTGTAAGTATGACAGAGTAGAGGAACAGCAGGACCCCAAATTTGTTCTTCCAAGTGTCATACAGTGACAACACCACCTCTTTCAACTCGGCAACAGTCCTAAGAGTCCTCTTCCTGAGGAAGGAGTAACCACAACGTCACTATCGATTAGGAAAGATCCTTACTGACTTACAAATGTACCCAGAGCTGCACCCCTTATTTAATTGTGAAATTAGTTGATTCTGCACTACTGAAGTTTTCTGCCAGGAATTTGCATATTGAAACACAAGAAGAACAAAAGGGTAAGTCAGTGAAGACACAAGGAAAGAAAAGCACAAGTGACGTGGTGTGGAAAGAGAGTTTGTGCACTTACTGTATGATGCTGTGAAACCTCTCAAAGCCAAGCTCCTCAGCAGCCAAAGCAGCTACACACACACCATGCAAAAACACAAATGCATTTAACAAGACACAAGAGAAAACAAGTCCGGAGAAAATTATTTGTAAGATCATAGTTAATAAGAAAACACATTTCTGAAAGTTTACACTAGCATGCTGTGTTGGATCATCTACTGCAAATTTATGCATTCACTGTGAAAAGAGAGTTAAAATATACCAAACATTACACATCAGTGTTAGGTATTATTAAAACTGTCACTTGGCTCTGATCTGTACAACATCAAGAATGACTGTTGTTAATTTTCTTACTCGGCGTGTCAGTAGGTTGGCTGGACTCGGGCTCTGGGTGGCTGTCTGTGATGTCACTGCTGTCTGTGGTTTTAGCACGAGGCAAGGTGGCCAGGTGAAAGGCCTGTGTCTTATTGAGGCAGGCAGACTCCAGGATCTCACTGAGGGTGGAACACAGAACTGTCCTCTGCTCTTCCTCTGTAATACACAATACACATTGTGGATACACAATGCATATGTTAAGCCATGCATCTGAATGCTGTGTTACACCAAGTGAATGCAGTTTTGCAATTTGTAGTCGTGCTAGAAAATGCTTTTTTCTATAACTGTATCCCAGTATAGCTGCATGCCATTAACTTTAACTGGTATCAGCCAAATATATTGGGAATTGCACAAAAGTTTAAATGAAGTGCACAACTGCACACTATAAACAAACCAGGCATCTGAAATCAGACATCTTAATTGAATTTGCTTTCAATTCGAATTTCTTGCAAAACCCCATGAAACTAATACAGAGATTGAACAAAGTTAAATTGGTAGGACATGATTGTTCTTTCTGTTATGACAGAAGCAAGCAGGATATCAAATTTACATGCTAATGAGGACAACAGCTAAGAATGTCAAATATGATCATTACAAAGGTGTAAGAAGGAGATGATGGGAGAAAAATAAAACAAAAATCACGTCGGCTATAAAACAAAAGGACACAATGGCACAATGTTTTTTACAATTGAAAGTGATCTAAAAAAATAGACCAA
This sequence comes from Labeo calbasu, assembly GCA_019740295.1. Lineage (NCBI taxonomy): Eukaryota > Metazoa > Chordata > Actinopteri > Cypriniformes > Cyprinidae > Labeo > Labeo calbasu. The sequence goes on along the minus strand of JAHKKF010520024.1, from coordinate 15,731 downwards.
AAAAGCTGACGGGTAAGAAAGGTTTTAAAGAATGCCACTTTTATAACTGGACTGCCGGAAGACATAGGGCCAGATTTACTAAACGGGGCAAATTAGCATGAAAGCACAATCCTATGAAAGCGCTGATTGGAGTAGTTCTGTGGGTGATTTACTAAGAACGCGCAAAGTAAAGAACATGACCTTAATGACCAGCGCCAAGCTACGAAGAGCTACACAAACAAGCAGAGTCGATGATAGCAAGACGTGTGTAATCTACTAACTACACTGATGCAAATGGGTTAAGACATGCTTTTTTGAGTGGTAAATTATTGAGCAAACACCAGTAAATTGACTATTGCAACCTTTTAAAAAACATTTAAATACTCTCCTTACATTAATTTTGTATCTGAAAGTAAAAACGCTTATATGCAATAAGGTCAGCCAAAAAAAAAAGTGCCTATGCCCTTTAATCGCTCATTTTTCACTGCACGTCTTTAGTAAATCCTAACAGTATTTTTTTAAAAACCAAAACAGGGTTTGTGCTGGTGCAAGCAGTTAGTAAATCTGGCCCATAGTGAAGCACTACTTTCTCCACTTTTAGGCACACAATAAGACTACAATACACTACAGATATGTGCCTAAAATAACATTCATCAGGGGATCTTACATTTTGAAAATATGAATAAAAATGCTTTCATAATAATATACTTTAATTTATGTATTTGCACCAACTAAATAGCAAATTCATAAATTATGTGTCTCTGTGCAGTGTGTAACAAAACTTACAATATGCTTGTGTTCAGTATTCCACTTCTTAGCTATTACATGCTCTTTTTTTAAACAAGGAAAAGAATATACTGCAATGACTTTGGATTCAGAAAATTAATAAGTCTGAGATGCTTATAAATGGCTGGTCTGGGTGTTATCGAGTGCACAAAAGTAGAAACAGGGTGGAAATCCCTTTAAAGTAATGCACTACAAACCTGAGATATCTTTCCAGTTTGAGCCTTCAGTGTTAAACAAAATGTTCTTCAACAGGAAAGCCTGAGAAATAACACAAACAAAACACAAATCATTAGGGCTCCACTTAACCAGCCGAAAGGTACAATGTCAACACATTCAAATCAGTTCAGATAGCAAATGCACCACAATGTTACAAAGACAGAGTTGAAGAATAGGGTAGGACATCCTGCGAATGCACAAATCAGACAGCATTTGTGATAGAAATAGACTGGCTAATGGCTGGAATACACAAAACAAATTAAAATCTGAACAGATTTTAAAACAGCAGGCGTTATACACTTGCCAACTTTATAAATGGTTACAAAGAAAACCTGGGCATCAAACACTAAACAACTGAAGATCACACAATAGCAACCATTCAAGTTACAAACTCAAAAAAACTTTTCCACTGATGTGTGCTTTGTTAGGATAGGACAATATTTGGCCGGGATACAACTATTTGAAAATCTGGAATCTGAGGGTGCCCAAAAAAAAAAAAAAATAAAATTTCACAATATTGAGAAAATTGCTTTTAAAGTTGTCCAAATGAAGTTTAAGTGTTGATATATTTATGGTAGAAAATTTAGAAAATATCTTCATGGAACATGATCTTTACTTTATCCTAATGATTTTGGCATAACAGAAAAATAAATAATTTTGATCTAAACAATGTATTTTTGGCTACTACTAAAAATACACTCTTGGTACTTACGACTGGTTTTGTGGTCGAGGGTCACATATGTTCTAAAATTGTCAAAATATCAAACATATTTCATACACTCCAACTAGATTGCATCAGAATCTGTGCCCCTCATACACTATGCAACTTTCTGCCAAAATCAGTCAACTGCCCAAAATCTGCAAACCGGCTCTGACTTTCGGCAACTAGCATTGAGTCATCCAGACTGAAAATTGGGACAAAAACTCCAGCAAAAGTCGTGTAGTCTATTCCAGCCTTAAATTACTGTGATATAAAGACAAGTGAGAAATTAAAGGAAAAACCTGAAGTGTTTTACTACGGTGTTGGGCAAACATGTGCCACCACAACTGCTTCAATGCACCCTGGCAGTGATTCTATAAATCTCTGGAACTCTTCTGAAGGCATGAAATACCATACCGATAATAATAACATATGAAGATATTCCTTCATTTGGTGTTATAATCAAGGTGTTGGGGGGGGGGGGTCCTTTGAGACATCAGTCAAACATAGCTGCAGTTTCGTGCTTATAATAAACAAATGTGATCATGCTTTGGCCTGGACAATGACATTGTNGATAATAATAACATATGAAGATATTCCTTCATTTGGTGTTATAATCAAGGTGTTGGGGGGGGGGTCCTTTGAGACATCAGTCAAACATAGCTGCAGTTTCGTGCTTATAATAAACAAATGTGATCATGCTTTGGCCTGGACAATGACATTGTTATTGTTCTTGATGAACGTGTCTTTCAAGTCTTCATACTGACATACACTGTATAAAGGTTCTAAGCATTTATCTAATAAAAGCATTTTTGGAGAGACATTTTACATCTGAACAAATGACAGGTTGTTAAACAACAGTATAAGCCACTGAATACACTGCACTTCTGTACCTCCCAGCCTCATTTCACTGCTGTCAAAAATTACCCATCAAATCAATAAGTGACCCCTTGCATCTTATGGATGGGGTCACTGTCATCCTGGAAGAGAACAGTCCCATCAAGATAGGATAAAGGCAATCACAACATGCCAGCATGATTCCGGTTCCTCTGGAATTTTCCTTTAATTTGTCACCAACCTGTATATTACATCACTGCGATGCAGTCATTATATTTCTGATTTCACAAAGGCGTGGATTTAGGCGTGCTTCATTATAAAGCAAATACCTGCACAGGTGCAATGACAGCACACGGTCCACCTTCAAACTGCTCCAGGGCAGAGCGTTCAGCTTCACTAAACACAAAGCCTATAGAAAAAAACAGTGAACACAAACCACAGTCAATGTCACAAGTCTCAGTTTAGCAATTCATCACAATTTATAACCAGGCAAGCAGTCAGGATGAAGTAACACGGACTTGGCATTGGTCTGCTATGCTGACCACTGCAGATTTATGTTTGCAATACAAGTAATGGATGTATATCCTTTAAACTGAGAGTTTCAACCTTGGAATTCTGAGTCAGCATTAGTAAGACTTCTTTAAATAGCTATTAAAGCATCAAGAACTCTCGAGATCGCTTACCTTGTGACCACCTGCGGAAGAGGGATGCGGGGACTCCCCCTCCACTGGGTCTGCCCCACACCAGATCCACTACTTCTTTATTAGTATCTGACATTTCTGCTTCTGATTTCCGTTAGTATTAACTCAAACCATGCATCGAGACAAATGGAGATCCTTATGACAGCTAACCGCTGTAGTGAACGCGACGTGGCTAGCGCACTTCGTCCTGGCCTGCTTTTGAATTCCGCTGAATCTTAAAGATTTGGTTTTGATGAGCAGGTGGCATTGGCCACAGATGCGCTACTGATGCGTAAACTGTCCCACAAGCGATGAGTGACCGAACGCTGGCGCCAAAAACGTTAAGGAACGTTAGCTTTTGAATACGCAGCCTGTAACAACAACACACAACAGCTCTATTAACCTCAGACAGGTTCGGTTTGTGTCTTTTATATTACGTCTTATCTAGTATTCGACTTCTTAATTCAAGGTTTCGCTTCTGTCTATCTGGACAGGCCTGTTATGTCCTGAAGTAACTCACTCACTCACCATACGGTCTGTAGCTTGTTACGTTACCAAACGACCAAAACAAACGTTTAGCTCGTTCCTCCGACAGCCAGTTTTAAGAGCAGCCAACGACTGTCAACACCACTCGACAACACCCAGAGAAAATACGGAAGAATTCAATGAAAATGCTCGCTGAGGTAACTGCAGATTGCTCTGTGATCCATTCAGTTTATTTACTACGTGCCTCCACCTCAAGTTCGACTTTGTGAGAGATTGGTTCAAATCGAGAAGGTTCTGGTGACGTCGAGCGAGGGAGAGATTTGATTGGTTATTCCGCCCATCAATCATACGACAACGTGTGTTGTGCCCGCCTACCATAAGGAGGCTGAGCTTGAATATACAGAAAGCTTGGCAAAGCAATGTTATATAAGAAAGAGATTAGGCAGCCATAAATTCTTAACATACCAACCGTGAAGTAGGCGCGCCCACAAAAGCTATAGTGTTGTCTTGTAAACAGTGTAATTTAACAAAATGTGCAATGAATAGATGCTCAAAAGATAATAAAATTTCTTCTAGATATATTACCACCTATACATTGTAAATATAAATAAACACTGCATATTTGCACTGCACCATGCAGCAAGGTACCTTAGAATAACAAGTCAGTACCTTAGAGTACCTTAGAGTACCTAAGTACCTTAGAATAACAGTTTTATGCGCACATGATGAGTATAAATTGGCTTATAATGAAAAATGACTAAATAAATGTAAAAATGTATATAATTAGATAATTAGTGTTATAAAATTACATAACAACACCTTTTTGCTGTTTTTATTTCTTTATTTCTTTTTAAAACTCATTTTCACTACAAGTGAACGCACCTCTAGTGGAGAAGTATTTTCCTCTTTATAAAAGTGACATAAATACACAGATATTATTTAACAACAATGGGCAGACAAGCAGAAGCTAAAAAGAAAAACAAAGCTAAAAGAAAAAACACCCATTTTCACTACAAATATTTAAATGAATAAAATAAACTGTATTTAATTAATTCCTTCTCACTGTTGTACAATGTTGCATTCAAACAATATGTATTCGCTGATTTAGAAACAGTTGTGCTGCTTAATATTTTTTGGAACCTGTGATACTTTTTTTCAGGATTCTTTGATCAATAAAAGGTTAAAGAGAACAGCATTTCTTTAAAACAGAAAGGTTTTCTAACAATATACACTATTGTTCAAAAGTTTGGGGTCAGTACATTTTTATTCTTTCTTTTCTTGAAAGAAATTAATACTTCTGTTCACCAAGGATGTGTTAAATTAATAAAAAGGGATAGCACAGATTTACACTGTTAGAAAAAAAATATATTTTGAATAAATTATGTTCTTTTGAACTTGTTATTCATCAGAGAATCCTGAATAAAAATAAAAAATCACAGGTCCCAAAAAATATTTGGCAGCACAACTGTTTCCAACATTGTAACAATAAATCAGCATATTAGAATGATTTCTGAAGGATTATGTGACACTTAAGACTGGAGTAACAGTTGATGAAAATTCAGCTTTGCATCACAGCAATAATTATATTTTAATGTATATTAAAATAAAAAAAAAAACATTATTTTATATTGTAATAACATTTTGAAATATTACTGTTTTTTTTCTTTATTTTTGATCAAATAAATGCAGCCTTGATGAGCATAAGAGACTTCTTTAAAAGACAAGTCTTACTGATCCCATTTGATCCCATTTGAGCGGTAGTGTGTGTGCGGTTGTCTATAATATATATAAAATATAAAAAAAACATATATAAAAAATATATATAACTTTTTTTTTTCAAAAATGCACTGAAAAGAGAAGCGGTTATGTGAAAAAAAAAATCATTTCTACGACAGGCATACCAAAAATCCTTGGGGACTTTTATTTTGTTAAAGATGTAACCGGAAGTCCATCTGTCTGATTCACGTTGTAGCCCATGCGTACTTTCACGCTGGCAAGTGAACGCACCTCTAGTGGAGAAGTATTTTCCTCTTCATAAAAGTGACATAAATACACAGATATTATTTAACAACAATGGGCGGACAAGCAAAAGCTAAAAAGAAAAACAAAGCTAAAAGAAAAAACACCAAACCGAATGAAGGTATGTCAGTTTTAGAAATCTAACGTTAACCGTTATAGAGTTAAACTATGTGGTCATATGGCTGTTAGTTTACGAAAATATGAGTTTAAAACACACTTTTAAAAATACCACATAAATTAAACCTGTTTATTGCTATAGACCGGACACTGGTAGTCAGCGTTGCTTGCTTTGACAATAACGATTTAATGTAAGTTAAACATAACATTATATGTCCATGTGATCTGTTTCATGTTGCGTTTACTGAAGAAAGGTTGTCAAATTTGCCATACCTGTGCTTAACCTAGACTTATTCACATTAAACAAATTTTGTAACTAAAAGTTTGATTGTGTGAGTGGTTGTGAAAATGTGTTTTGTGATGTTCAGGTGCCTTGATGTCACCACAGGAGAGAATGAAAGCAAAGATGCAGGAAAAAGCCAAAAAGAAAACAGCTGAAAAATACACAATTGATCAATTAATCGAAAAGGTAGTACGTTTTCTATAATGTACATGTTAAAGACAAAATATTACTGCTTGGTTTCAGACTGTATTACTATACCCACTCTCTGTTCTTCTCAGACTGAAGAGAGTATAGACAACTTTGACTTTGACATGGCCAGGCTGTACTGTCAGCGAGCGCTGGAGATTGAGCCCACTAACCTGACCCTCCTAGACATGATGGGGAACATCTGCGCTGAGCTGGGAGATATAGAGAAAGCTAAACAGATATCCTTCACACATACTGTACCACCACCAGTGGTCTTTGATATAGAAGTCACTTGAATATGTTTATCCTGTACTGTCCTCATGAAGCCTCTAGTCTTGTTTTTGATTGTATTTGAGTGTTACAGTCCTTGACAGCATTGTACGTGTATCTAAAAGCTGTGGAGCTCAGTCCAGAGGAGGGACACAGTAAGTACATGTACCTGGGGCAGATTCACACAGGCATGGAGGCTGTACAGTACTTCAGCAAAGGAACTGAGGTCATGCTCAACGCCATGGACAAACACGCCAATGAGGCAAGACACTGCTGATTTACACATGTGTATACACTACTGTTCAACAGAATGTGTTTTAAGTTTCACAGAATCCTGAAAATGAAAGAAACTAGCTGAGACCAGATGTAAACAGAATTTTCCTCCCTGAAATACAAAGGAATTTTCATTTCGTTTAGAACCCTCAGAGCTTCTGCTAATGAATAATGGATGCATTCCATCATTACGCTGCATTTTCCCAGTGGACAGCACTTTCTTTGCATTGATTACAAAGTTAGCTGCTGAATCAGAGTAATGCTTTCTGGAAGGCACAGAATTAGCACTGACATAATAGCAGGAGGCATTTAGTTATGCTGAGCTGGTCTCATAGTAAATCTGTGTGCGCTGTTTGCGTCTGTCTGCACGGGGCAGGTGAATGGAAAAGACAAATTGACAGATGTGTCTTGTTCCTGTAGGTAGATAGCTGTCGAAATCCAGCTGGTCACAGACATTGTTTTACATCAAAGCAAACTGTAATCAATTGCAGTGACCACACAGGTCTTGCATACATTACTGTGTATTGGATTCAGATGCTGTGAATAATGCTCTGAGCATTGGGGCAGCATAAGATGTATGTCCTCAGTGGTCTAAATGATTTGTCTTAAGGGATAGTTCTGTTAGTTTGAACAAAGGAGGAACCAGCTATGCAATTTATTTAGTGCTAAATGTGGAGTTCAAACTTTCTGCACTAGAGGGCAATAAAACATAAGCAAACAATGAAGTCCTGTAGGTTAGTGATTCTCAACAGGGTTGCAAAACGAAAGTAGTCCATGCCAATCAAAAACAGCACAAAGTAGCGCAATGACCGTATTTTAAACATCAAAACTCAAAATATGTAATTTCCATATCTAGAATTCATATTTTACACTCACTGTTATGTACATTGATCATAAACAAAGCTCAGTGGCTTTCTTGCAGTGACCTTCCTTCACAAAACTTAAAGGAGTAATTTACTTCCAGAGCAAAAATTTACAGATAATATACTCACCCCGGATTTTCATATCTTTCTTTCTTCAGTCGTAAAGAAATTATGTTTTTTGAGGAAAACACTGCAGGGTTTTTCTCCATGTAATGAACTTCTGTGGTGAGTTTGAACTTTCTAAATGCAGTTTAAATGCAGCTTCAAAGGGCTCTAAACCATCCCAGCTGAGGAAGAAGGGTCTTATCTAATGAAACGATTGGTTATTTTCTAAAAAAATTACAATTTACTTCAAAATTGTTCTACATTGCTGCAGAAGTACCGACCCAGTGTTTACAAAGTGAACATGCCCTTTACAAAAAAAGGTAAAACAGCGATGTAGGACGATTTTGATTTTGGAGGAGAAAATGAGACAGGAATTTTTCCGATATACCCTAACTCTCATGAACCGGAATACACAGAGTTCACGCAGAGCTAGACAAGACGAGCATTTGAGGTTAAAAAGTATATAATTGTAAATTAAACAAAAAAAAAAGAACAGTTTTGCTAAATAAGACCCTTCCTCGGCTGGGATCGTTTAGAGACATTTGAAGCTGCATTTAAACTACATTTTGGAAGTTCAAACTCAGGGGCATCATAGAAGTCCCTTATATGGGGAGAAGTTTTCCTCAAAAAACATAATTTCTTTACGACTGAAGAAGAGAGACATGAACATCTTAATGACAAGGGGGTGAGTACATTATCTGTTAATTTTTGTTCTAGAAGTGAACTACTCCTTTAATACCTACTGTAGGGCAGTTTTATCATAGGTAGAATGGCAAATATTTCAATAGTCATTTCGATCAAATGTAATTTATGCAATATTTCAAAACTTTAACCCATGGGGGAAAACCTTTAAATGTACCCAAATTCTGTGGAAAAACCACAGACTTGACAACTTCGATTCTTAACCTTTTTTGTCTTGAAGGGCTACCATTGTCCAACACGGTGTTCAAATGCCTGCCAATTTTCATTTTTGTTTTCCTTAAAAAAAAAATTTTTTATTAGCAGAAATTAGAAATGTTTTCATATGAATTAACCACAGTTTATTTTCGGATTCTAAAAATTCTAAAAAACACACACACACACACACACACACACACAAAAAACAACCGAACAAAAAACAGTTCTTGATGGGGGAAAATAAATAAATATAAAATAAATATGATTTTAATATGATTTTGCATGTTTTATATAATTTCAGTTAAGTTAGATTATTTAAAAACACTAAAAATAATATTACTATTGTTAACAACAATATTTTAATTTAAATAATTATTTTAAAAAGTCGTTTTGCCACCCTGAGGTCCCTGGAAAATCACTGCTGATGATTTGCATGCATCATAATAACTAACTGAATATCTACTAAACATCTTGCATGTTTGTTGAAAATATTATTGTAATAAATTAAAAAAGTAAAAAAGTGTTAGATTTGTAAAATTATATATTGTGTAATATATTATTAGAATTATTAAATATTATAATTTACCATAAAAATATAAAGCTTTTGTTCTATATGTGCTATAAAAGATGAGTCTTATGAAGCCATAAGATAGTTTTGTGATGAACATGTGGCGCATTTTTATTTTGACAGTCTCAGTGGAGCAGTGAATTAATGACTCAAATTTGGTTTGTTCATCACTCACAGCTATCATGTTGGAATTTTTTTGTTGTTGTTTTTTTCTGTTTTGTCACCAGAATGAACAATTTTATTTTTGTATTCCATAAGAAAAACAAAACAAAAACATGAACGTTAACATAAATGTTAACATTCAATAGGTTTGAAATAACATAAGGGGTGACTTAACAATGGCAGGGTAAATGATTATTATTTTAACTCATTGTCATGGTTCTGTGCCCCGACAGGCTAGTGCGTTTGGAGCGGCTGCGTTCCCATCTGAGGTTGCCGTCACAAAGAAGGACGTGTCTGTGGCCTTCTGTTCCATCGCTGAGATCTTCTTCACAGATCTCTGGTAAATATCTTTCTTTTTTTACACAGATATATTCTGGCTCTTGTTCAACTTCTGCCCATCTTTGTTTGCCTTGTCCTTTCTCACTCTTTTCATTTCTCAACCTTTTTGGCTTTCTGCACCTGATGAGATGATATACCACACACACAGACGTACACACCTGGGACGCTGCAGACTGGAGCCCATCTGCTCTGAGGCCTGCAGAAAAGATCTAATCACAGACTGGTTGATAGAGGGATAGAAAGCGGGAGAGGGTTGGGAATTCAGGACTAGAGTAATGGTATGGTAGGAGAGAGATGAAAAGTAGATTTGGATTGGAGATGCGCTTAGTGTTGATTGCAGAGGATCTTTGCACGACGTGACTTCATTCAGACCCTGAGATTGAAATTCAGAGCGTGAGAAAAAGGTCAGGTTTATTCACTATAAATAAGCACCTTACCATTTCACACATCAGTGTACATTATGAAGGTACAGCAGCAGCAGCAGCTTCTAGCAAAGTACAGTATGTCTCTGTGCCTTTCCTCTGGATGTACGTGTGCATCGGGGTTGTTGTTGTGGTAGATGTTTGCTGCAGGCGATAACTGGAAAATCAAGAGCGGAAAAGAGTGTGTGTGCTAATAAATAACATTTTCTTTGCTAGTGTTGATGCCCCTGGGTGCTGTGGAGACTCTTGTTTAGTTCAATTGTTGGTCAAACTTGTAATTTTTTGGTGTAAGCATTGTATCCAGACAGAGCTGCAACACGCAGTGTATGCTACTTCTAAAAAAGTTTCAAAAAATGCATTTAATTCTAATACATATTTGATGCGTCCCATTTTGGTGTCCGCATCAAATTAAAAAGCATATTAAATGCAAGTAAAGTGTCTGCTTTAATGTTTCAAATAACTTTTGAGAAAATAAAATATCAAAATAAGGAAATTATGAAACGAAATAATGTTTCATCATCATTTAGTGTAACAGATACACTACCAATAAAAAGTTTTTGAACAGAAAGAATTCTCTTCTGTTCACCAAGCCTGCATTTATTTGATCTGAAATATAGCAAAAGCAGTAATATTAAGAAATATTTTGACTATTTAAAATAACTGCTTTTTATTTGAATATGTATTTAAAGTGTAATTTATTCCTGTGATCAAAGCTGAATTTTCAGCACCATTACTCCAGTCTTCAATGTCACATGATCCTTCAGAAATATTCTAATATGCTTATGTTCAAGATACATTTATTTTTATTATTGTCAATATTTAAAACAGTTGATGAATAGAAAGATCCAAAGATCAACATTTATCTGAAATAAAAAGCTTTTGTAACATTATACACTATGCCATTCAAAAGCTTGGAGTCACTATATTTATTTATTTATTTATTTTTGGTAAAGAAATGATAGAAATTAATACTTTTACTTAACAAGGATGCATTCAGTTCATCAAAAGTAATGATAAAGGCATTTATAATGTTACAAAAGATTTCTTATTCAGATAAATGCTCTTTTTCTGAGCTTAACCTAAAAACAAATCTACTCAGCTGTTATCAACATAATTATAATAATAATAATAATAATAATAAATGTTTTTAAGCAGCAAATCAGAATATAAGAACGATTTCTGAAGGTTAATATGACTGGAGTAATGATGCTAAAAATTCCGCTTTGAAATCACAGGAATAAATTACATTTTAAAATCTATTCAAATAGAAAACAGCTATTTTAAATAGTAAAAATATTTCAGAATTTTACTGTTTTTGCTGTAATTTGGATGAAATAAATGCAGTCTTGGTGAGCAGAAGAGACTTCTTTAAAAAAACATTAAAAATCTTACTGTTCAAAAACTTTTGACTGATAATGTATATGTACGTAAAAATAAAACAATGTACTTAATCTGACCTTATTAAAATATATACAAGAAAAAGTGTTTATACTAAACTTTATTATATTTTAAATAATTAAAAACTTCTTGCCGACAAATGGGTAAACCATAGTGGTTAGAAGGATAGTGCTTCCTATGTCCCTCATCTTATAATCATTGTTTTTCTGTTCTCTTATCCTTTCTCATTTTCTCTTGTTTTCCTCTCGCACGTTTAAGATATTGATTAATCATAATTTCTTTGTGCAAACATTTGCACATCATGCAAAAATATGTACTTACACATGAGTTTAATATCACTGACTGGCTTTTATGTGATTTAAATAGCTTTGTAACTTTTCGATTGTTTGACAGCATGGAGGAAGGCGCTGCTGACCGCTGCAAAGAGGCCATCGACAAAGCTTTACAGTACGACGAGCACAACCCCGAAGCTCTCCAGCTGATGGCCAGCTACCTGTTCAGCATCGAGAAAACCGAGGTACGACAGGACTGAGAAGTGAATTACCCAGAATTCCCTCACTATCTCACTGGTTCATTGCACTTCTAGAAAGAAGAGAGTTGTGAGCAGTGGGCCATTATGCAGTCATAATTAGTGTAGGTGGAGAGCAGCTGAGAGAGCTGAGTCATGTATTTCTGAGAAGGACACACAGAAATTGTGGGAGAACGAGTGAGTAAGAAAGACAGGTTTTGGGCATGTACGCTTGTTTTTTTGTATGAGGGATAGATGAAGATGGCAGATGAGAAAGTTAGGTCACAGCTAATGAATTACAAGCCATTAATAAAACAAGCTTATTGAATATGACTCAGTGTGGGACAGATTTACTATTAGCGCAAACACGCCTCTCCTCATTGGACCACTAGGGGGCAAACTGACATAAGACCAGCACGTCTGCTGATCGTCAGCGACCCGCTGAGTTGAGCTTCAGTCTCCAGCTTAAAGCTCTTGTAACATTGTGGGTATTTTCACTTCAGAAGACACTTCCATTTCCCTTCAGTAAGCTGACAGCAAAACTTGACTGAAAAATCATAAACTTGAGTCTCTTTGTGTCCTCCAACCTCAACCCTTTTTCAGGCTTGTGCTTTTTCATCTCATTTTATGTCACTGCCTCTAATCCTATGTTTTGCACTTTACAAATTCTACTTGTTCATACCATTTCCTGCTTTTTTATTGTCCATACAGTTTCCTAATTTCACATCATATATTTCTACTTCATATTCACATTCTCTCAACATATTCTACATCCTGTTATCCTTCACTTCTTCATTTCACCTCATACCACTACGTGTTATCCTACTTAGTTAATTTCTTTCATCTTATACCACTTCACCTCATCTTATAGAGCATTTTATTGTCCTGTTTTGCTTTTTGTCATTCTGTTCTACTTACCAATTCATCCCATCTCTTCCCATTTACTCCTTTTTTCCTAAACTGTTTTCTGTCATCCCATTTTACTTCCTTCTCATCCCATCTTATTCATGCTTTTTCCTGTATTCAAGCTTTTTCCTGTTTCCTATATCACATATTGCTATTTCCTATTTATTTTCATCGCATACAGTGACACTTCCTGTCATGCTGTAAGACCCCCTCTCATCTTATATTACTTTCTCTCACTCTGACCTACTCCTTTACTACTTCCTCTCCTCCGATCCTACATTCTTTCATCTTGTAGCACTACCTGTTATCCTGATTTTTCATTTCCTTTCATGCTTTGCTACTTCTCAGTCTATACTGCTTCTTATTGCTCATGCTATTTTCTACAGTACTTCTTTGCATCATATACAGTACCACTTCCTCTCATCCTTTATCACTTCCTCATCTCATTTTCTCTCACCCTGACCTACTTCCTTTCATCCTATTCTGCATCCTCTCAAAGTATTCTACTTCCTTATAGCACTACCTGTTATTCTACTTTCTGTCTCCTGCTCGCATCCTTTACCACTTTTTGTTGCCCGTGCAGTTTCCTCATCCCAACGTATTTTTCTCAACTACTTCCTCTTAACATGTTCTACTTCCTCTTATCCTTTACTACTTCTTCTCGTCATATCTCAAGCCACTCCCAGTTATCCCATTTTCTGTCACTTCCTCTCATCCTATACCATTTCCTCTCATTTTATAGAGCTTCTTGGTGTCCTGTTCTACTTCCTGTTATGCTATTCCACTTTATATTTCATTATATCCTTTCCCATTTTCTCTGTTACAAGATTTCTCTCATCCCATATTATCACCATCCTACTTCCTCTCATCCTGTACCACTTTTTAATGGCCCTGCTGTTTCCTGCATCTTTGCATCACATGCCACTTCCTTCAGACTGTCATACTTTATCTCTCCCTAACCTACTTCCTGTTGTCCTGTCCTGCTTTCTTTTAACATATTCTACTCCATTATATCCATTCCTTTTATCCCATACTACTTCCTGTCATCTTATACCAATTACTTTCATCCTATACCATTTCCTCTCTTCTCATATAGCTTCCTGTTGTCTAATACTACTACTTTTCATCGTGTTCTACTTCCTAATTCCTTATTTCCTACTTCCTCTCATCCTATACCTATACCTTTTTAATGGTCATGCTATTTCCTGCTTCTTTGCATCATATGCCACTTCCTTACAGACTGTCTTACGTTCTCTTTCCTTAACCTACTTTCTATTGTCCTGTCCTGCTTCCTCCCAACATATTCTACTCCTTTTTATCCTTAACTACTTCCTTTCATCCATATCCTACATATCCTACTTTCTCTTGTCTTTTACTACTTCTCATCCTATTCTGCTTCCTTTCATCTTAAGTCACTACCTGTTATCCTACTTTCTGTCACTTCCTCTTATCCTACACCATTTCCCCATCTTTTCTGGTGTCCTGTTGTACTTCCTCCCATCCTACTGCACTTCCTAGTTCCTTAATATCCATTCCCATTTTCTCTGTTAAAAGTTTTCTCTCGTCCCATATTATTGCCTATCTTACCATCTTACTTCCTCTCATGCTATACCTTTTTTTAATGGCCCTGCTATTTCCTGCTTCTTTTTATCAGATGCTACTTCCTTTCAGATTGTCTTATTTTTTCTCTCCCTAACCTACTTCCTATTTTCCTATCCTGCTTCACATATTCTACTCTCTTTTATCCTTTACTACTTCCTTTTATCTCATACCACTACCAATTATCCTACTTTCTGTCACCTCCTCTCATCCTTTACCACATTTTATTGCTCATGCAACTTTCTACTTCTTTGCTACTTCCTCTTATCCTTTACTACTTCCTCTCATCTGATCCTGCTTCCATTCATCTGAAGCCACTAGCAGTTATCCTACTTTCTGTCACTTCCTCTCATCCCACACCATTTCCCCTCATATTACAGAGCTTCCTGGGGTCCTGTTCTACTTCCTGTTATCCTATTCCACTTCCTAGTTCCTTATATCGTTTCACATTTATTACCTACCTTACCACATTGTTCCCTCTCATCTTATACCTTTTTAATGCATCATATGCTACTTTCTTTCTCTCTCCTTAACATACCTCTTATTGTCCTATCCTACTTCCTCTCAACATATTCTACTCCCTTTTATCCTTTACTACTTCCTTTTGTCCCATCCTACTTCCTTTTATCTCATACCACTACCAGTTATCTTACTTTCTGTCACCTTTTCTCATCCTTTACAATTTCTATTTTGTCAAGCAATTTCCTACTTTTACTACTTCCTCTAAATCCTGTATCACTTCCTCCCATATTAACGATTCTGTCTAACCTACTTCCTTTCAACATATTCCACATCCTCTTATCCTTTACTACTACTTCTCATCTTATCCTGCTTCCTTTGATCCTACTTTGTCACTTCTTCTCATCCTACACCATTTCCCCCATCTTATAGAGCTTCCTGGTGTCCTGTTCTACTTCCTGTTATCCTATTCCACTTCCTAGTTCCTTAGTTCCAGATCTCATGCCCATCTTACGTCTTACTTCCTTTCATGCAATACCACTTTTAATGCGTTCAACATATTCTACTCCCTTTTATCCATTGCTACTTCCTTTCATCCCATCCTACTTCCTTTAATCTTGTACCACTACTGATTATACTACTTTCTCTCACTTCCTCTCATCCTGTACCACTT
>JAHKKF010520023.1:5716-39737 GCA_019740295.1 Labeo calbasu | reverse complement strand
AATCAAATAAATGCAGCCTTGATGAGCATAAGAGACTTCTTTAAAGACTATTACAAGTCTTACTGACCCCAAACTTTTGAACGGTAGTGTATATTATATATATATATATTTATTCTATTTTATTAAAAAGTTGTCAGAAGTAAATCAATAACATTACAATTTAAACAATATTGCAAGCATAATTTCTGAGATTTGTTGTATTTTGAATAAAAATTTTCTTTGTAAAAGGCAAAAAGATAATCATACTGATTTCAAACTTAAGGATTCATTAGTTTGAATATACACTGAACCAAACACTACAATCTTAAAAATAAAGGTGCTTTAAAAGGTTCTTCACAGCGATGCCATAGAAGAACCATTTTGGGTTCCACAAAGAACCATTCAGTCAAAGGTTCTTTAAAGAACCATCTCTTTCTTACCTTTTCATAATCTGAAACAGAAAGGTTCTTCAGATGTTAAAGGTTCTTTATGGAACCATGTAAACAAAAAAGGTTCTTCTATGGCACTGTGAAGCAGCTTTATCCCCTGACTAACCATTAGTCGACGAGAAAAGTCTTGGTCAACCAAAATTTTATTAGTCGCATCAAAAAAAAAAATCCACATGAAGTGGCGAAGTCACGCAGTCTGTGACGGACAGATTATTAACGGCTAGTCTATGTGGTAATACAGTACATTGGGCAGGACATCCAAACGCTCACCTATCATTCATCTACCTCAAATATGGCTTAGCATCTGAAAGATGTATGTAGTAGCAACTTTACATGGCCGCTCAATCTAATGTTAACCTAGAAAAATTTCACTGCATGACATATGGAGATGCCGTTGTGGTCACTTGCTCTTAAAATACTCCCTCATTTTTGGTCGTACAGATAAAAGTAATACATCTTTCGAATCTGTAACTCTACATTTATTTGTGTGCACTCACAATAACAATGAAATGTTGCACTTTTGTAAAATAATGAAAGCAAACAGGATGCACTTTTTGCCGCCTTTGTCTCTGTGAACTAGAGCGTGAAACTCATGCCTTACAGACATGAAAAACATATCTACAGAGAGTGAAATGTCTACTTTTAAATGAAACAATTCAAAAAGAAAACACACATTCTCAGATTATGTATTCCGTATGAAGCACGCATACAGGCACATCCACTACTGCGGTGATAATCAGTGTCGCCAACATTTCTTAAGCTGAAAACAAAGAGCACTAGTTTATCAATAAATTATTAAAATGGTGATGCAGTCTTCTCGCTGTTTTTCCTAGCTTTTTTGCATGCACTTGAGCACTTGTTATTATCATTTATTATGGTTTATTAATAAATGTGCAACTAATAGTCGACTAACCCTTAAAATGAACAATTACTAGTCGACCACAAAAAAAAATTTTAGTCAAGGGCAGCCCTAGTTTAAATACAGAAAAAAAGCTGTTTGGTAGTGTCATTTTTTGTTTAAGTTACACACATATTTTTCAGACTTTTGAACACATTTACCTCAAAATGATGGGCCCTATCTATTCCCCATGTAGCTATGAGAGAGAGTGACGCGTAAATATTTCCTGATCATAAATGTAGGGGTGTAGTTAAAATCAGTCTCAGGCAATGGGATAAAGTGACATAAAAATGCAGGAGATATATATATATATATATATATATTAAATGTGTTTTTTGTTTGTGGTTTGCATCAGTTCTTTAGAATGGCCCATATACAATAAACAGTCTTCATCAGTTGTCATATATATCTCAACCATCTGATAATATTACCATTCAGATGTCTGCAGCACACAACTCAAGTGTCACAGAGGTGTGAAAAACTCAAAAGTATAAGATTTTACCGGAGCAAGAAAAATCCATTAGACTCATCAAACTCATACTTTCCCCTGCAGCCTTTCTCAGAGCAGTGTGAACGACAAAAAGGATTAAACTTTAATTATGGAGAAGCGCTCCATTCTACCTCAAGGTTTTAAACCAGCCCTACATCCCTCTCTCTCTCCCTCTTTCTCTCCATCTTTCTCTCTCTAACCCTGTTTCTATAGGAAATACAGTACAAAATATGTTAATATACTGAAATATGAAAGTGCTGGACTGAACATCACCTCAGGATTGATTCTCCAGTAGTACAAATGCCTTTCATCAAGGAGGACGACAACAGGTAGATGTGGTACCACGCTCTAGGACAGAATACTTAAGCGAACAGAGATACTAATAACCTTGAAGAAAGTAATTAGAAATCGTAAATGTAGGTGTATCAAAAAAAAATAAATAAATAAAAATAAAATGTAGGAGTCTTCAAGCCTCTTACTAATGAAAAGCGCTTGATTATGAGACAGGGAAGGTTCAAAAAGAAGAAGAAGAAAAAAAACACACATTTGCTGATATAGCTGTGGGGCTTTCCACTGCCAGTTTTTTTAGGGGTCTAATGAAAACACACAAATAGGCTACAATCGTTACAGATTTGTCAGCAACCTCTGTCCTGACATATGTTGTAGCCCGACGCCCGGAAACCTGCTACAATAAGATTCAATAAGATTCCCCCATTAAATCTAAGTCAAGACGAAGTGGCAGGAGGGTAAACCAAGCACGGTCAGCTGGACTGATTATATTACAGCGTAATCATTGTGGTTTAAATCAATCACTCCCTGCTTGATGAGTTCAATTACTTTGTCCATACATTTGTATGATATTGCTTTGCTGCAAAATTACACATTGGGAAAATTCAAACAGACAGCCAGACAGTGTTTTATTAAATCGATGTGAGAGCAATTATTTATGAGGTTTGAAGGACAAAGAAGACAAAGACAATAAAAAACGTCCATGTAAAACTCACAACTATAACATGTGGTTACTAGGTGGTTGATATTATGGCCCTTAGATACGTTCGGGTCTCTCTTTTAATTGTCTTTTTTATTTGCCAGGCAAAAAAGGAAAACTGCTTAGAAAAGTACCAAAAGCTCTCCTTAAAAGCTTCAAACTTATGTTTTGTTCAAAATCAAAGTATGAGCAACAGTAATACTCTTATCAGGCACCAACTATATGTACACATAAGAAGAACTCGGTTGCTGTTACATAACTCAAAAAAAAAAAAAAAAAAAAAGATAAAATACACAATTAGTTCATTATTACATTAAATCAAAATGAAGACCTCAGTATAAATGAAACTGTCAAACAAACATCAAAACGCAAAGAGAACAGAGAGGCGTCTGCCTGAGCTTCACTCAAGTCTGTAGAGCTCCCTTGAAGAGCTGTCAGGAATTTGCTCAAATGAACTTCATCCGTCTCTTCGCCATGTCACAACAAAGTTTGTATCAATAATTCATCCGACTGCTTAACTCTCTTCTCGGTTACGAAACGAAATCTTGTTAGCCGGTCTGGCTTTAGGTCTGTTTTATTATATTCTCTCTGTGCAGTCGCTGTGGGTTATGGGGGAGATCATTTGAATATATCTACATGAGTGTCTCCTTTAAAAAAGCGAGGGAATCAGGGCAAGTATGGCAATGTTCCCGTGAGACAGGCGATCTGACAGGCAGGTTCTGTCCCAGCTCCCCTGAGCTCTTCCTTTTTAAACATTTGTCACAAACACGGTCAGCCCTCTTAATACTCCTGGTTTGTATCTACATCTCCAAAAATATATTTAAACAGCCCCAAGCTGTCAGAAAGCATATCAGCGAGACAGCAGCAAAAATAAGGGAAGTAGAGAGGAGCCAAAAGACAGAAAGTAAGGGCAAGACATGCCAGGAATATCTGTACGGCTTATAGGAGTGATGTGCAAACTTCTCATAAATCAAAAACTCATTCTCAAACTACTTGGTAGAACTTAGTGACCAAAACTTATCTGGTCGAGTTTTATTAGACAGCTGATTAGTCGGTCTCCTTAGATGCTCAATGATGTAAGCGAATGTAAAAATATGCAGATTTGCACTAATATATTATAATAGAACATAATGTAGTATAACAATATAATATACACCACAGTTTAAAAGTCTGCAGTCAGCAAGTTCATACTATTTACTAATACAGTTAAAAAACAGGACTGTCATGATTCCTCAAATTTAATTTGAATAATTCTACAAAATCCTCTATTGCATTTTCCCCTTGTCGAGTAACTGGCGAAATCCTGGAAGTGGCACATTCCAATCCAATTCAATGATTCAATTAAATAAATATATGCAATGCAGATGTAATATATGCGCTTTAATTATTCACATGCATGTGTGCGTGTAAGAGCGGCTCCGTTCACAGTAAATGCTGCTCCACACAAACTGTTATCATTTACCATTATCATCATAGTCTCAAACTCCATCTCTGCATATTGCTGTGAGATTGGGTTTATTATACCATTGCTATTATATATGTATTTTAAGTAATTTTGTTTGCTTAGGTCTATTTTTATTACCTCAAAAAAGGTATTATAATTATCAGATTACTCGATTTCCAAATAACCATGTGTCGAATGACAGCCCTATAATAAAATGATATTTTATTAAGCAAGGGTGTACTAAATTGATCAAAAACAAAGCAACAGTAAAGTCCTTGATAATGTTACAAAAGATCTTTACTATAAGGTTTCATTGGTTAACAAACTAATTACCTTATTTAACATGAACTAAGAATGAACAGTGCTTCTACAGCATTTATTCATCTTAGTCATTACACGGCTCTGTGGAATATTTGATTCTGATTGGTCAGTCACCACATTCCAAGGTTTGAAACTCCCAGATAACAACCAGTAAAAACAATTAACATGGGCTCATCTGAGTAACTGCCTCTAGTCGGCGCTGTTTGCTTGCTGGGAACATTTTTTTCTTTGTGGAAGCTTTGCGTTTGGTTGGCTAATAAAATATTAAAACTCAATTCAGTATTATGGATACAATTATTTAATTGTGTCTTCCTGGTATTGCAGACTCACTCTCTCGTTTCATACAAATGCAGCTGCTTTCATTATGCAAGGACTGTTTTGTACACAGCAATGGATTATAAGATACTAACAAACTGGTAAGATTTTGAAACTTTGTCTAAAATCATTATTTTTTAATCGCCATAATTATTTATGTGGTGAAATGTTTTGATGTGACTGCACTGTCTCCCTTAAACGTCCGTCTAGTTTGAACTTGCTGCTTCCTAGCAACTGCTTTCTTCAAGGAAGCTTTGCGTTCAAATAATTCAACTCAATGTTTTATGAATAATTATTTACTTTTGTGGCAAGTAGCCATGTAATAAGTGGGACAATGTACATCCAGCCTGTTGCTATCGCAGAATAAAGCTATGTTAATGTTAACAAATTAACTAATGTTAACAAATGACACCTTATTGTAAAGGGCTATCCAAAAGTACATTTTTAATTATTTTATTGCTGTTCTTTTTGAAATTGCTATTCAAACAATTTTGAAGTAAACGTAAAAGCAGCACAACTGTTTTGAATGATGAAAATATGTTTCTTGAGCACCAAATCAGCATATTAAAATTATTTCTGTAGGATCATGTGACATTAAAGACTGAAGTGATGACCACTTAATATTTAATTAAACATATTTAACTATTTAATAACATTAATGTTATTTTACAGTATTTCTGAACAAATAAATGCAGTCTTGGTGAGCATAAGAGGGGAAAAAAAAAAAACCTTAACAACCTCAAACGTCTGAACTGCAGTATACACATGAAAATAAAATGCATTTAATAACTACCAGGCCTCTGATTTTGATTAGATCAGATGAGATGGAAACATCAAGCAACGGCAGAACAAATGATGTTGTGAGCAATAAAGCACTGACTATTAAAACCAAATTGTTGAACCTCATCTTAGGCTCAAAATCACTTAAGAGTCACTCAGCTTCGACAGCAGTATAACTATTAGCCCATTAATAAAATCCCAGCATGCATCAGTGTTAATGAATCTATCAAGTAGCTCAATGGACTGTAACTAAACAAACAAATGAAAGTGCAAATGCAGACTCCAGATCTTATCTGTTTTTATATTTATCTTTCATTTTTCTCTGAACATGTGCAGTAATTTTTTCTTACAGATTGAATAATGGGAATAATTAGGACTGCAAGACATATGTTGATTGGCACAGGCAGTCTAATGCTGATTTAATGTGATTGTTATGACACACCTCATTCATCTTGATATGGCTGCTGAAGCGGTGAATGACGCTTTGATATATTGGGTTCAAGATTTATTATCATAAAGAATCATGTTTAGATGTCTGGTAAAGGCAATTTATCTTTGTTGGCCATGGATTGTCTCTTTGCATGAAATTTAGCGCCACAGCTCTGAATAGTGCGATAAGAGGAGTGATTTAACAAGAGGTCCTTAAGCATGGAGAGAAAAAGAGTCCATTCACTTTCAAACCGCTATGGCTGCCATCGACTGACCCTAGTGAACAAAAGTGGAAAACAGAACGTATTGTTCTCACACAAACATCTTGAAACAAAAATCACTACTGATGGGAAAGTGGCTCTACAGTCTACCAAATCAACTATGACGGTTAAGAAACAACTATGTTGTGCGTTCAATACATAATGCTTGTGTGAGATCCAACTTTAAACAGCTTACTTGTCAAAAATGTTCTAAGTGTTCTAACAGCTCCAAAACAAGCTGCAACTTTTCTTTATTCACATACGCCTCCCACCCTGTGCATGAATCATATGAGCTCTTTAGCCAGGTAAAGAGCCGTGCAGCACAGCTCCAAAATGAGCCCTGCGAGAGGACGTAATTTAAAACATAACAATTGGTGACCTATGGAATAACCTTAAAGGAGCTGAAAGCCACACTGGGAGCACAACACAAATGGCAGTGTTTCTCTCAGGAGGAATAGTTCATTCTATTGTGCAAATCAAACACGGTTAGACAGGCGGATCAGCGGTGTTGTGGAAATCAGAGACTATGACGGGTCCTGGAGATTGTAGAATATGCAGAGAGGAGATTGTTCCTGTGATTGAGAGGTTGTCTTGGACTAAGCTGGGGCTCCAATTCAAGCTGTGCCATGGATTACAGACAAGTGCGCCAAACAGCACAGGCCAATTCACTTCCACAGAACACCTCATTGAGCAGCGATTTCTCCCAGCCTCCCTTTCCTTTTCATTTTCCCTTTCTCCCTTTTGTTCTCATACCCAAGCCTTATTCAATTTGTCCTTATCCATTTGGTCTGCCTGGTGCATGCCGTCCCCATAAGAGGCTTCCGATGAGCATAAACGGGAGTCCACATTCTATGCTTCTAATTTACTCATTCATTAAATGAGTGATAATTAGCTATGGGTAATCAGTTCAGAGGTAGGACAGAGGTATCATCCTGCACTTTCAATGGTCCATTTGCTTAGGGCCATTAGGAAGAGTTGGTTGTAGCTTGTGGTACAATTAACTCTAATGCCCTTACACTCCACAGCATATGGCAGCGGAGCTCTACAATGCTTTGGTAGTGGATAAACAGTTTCGGGTCCATGAGAACTACTGGGTATATATCAGCGTAAATATTCAATAATGATCCAACACAGCAGTTCTTTAACGCAAAGTGCCCTACCTTATTCAATATTTAATTGAATTTGACAGGAATGGAAATTAAACTGTGAGGTATGTACTTACAATCTCTTTCAATGGGTTATATCACTAATTGGTGTTGATTATTCAGCAAACAAAACGCTGAGGGGAAAAAGACATTTTTAAACCTTTTTAGTAAACCTTTTTAAAAAAAAAAAAAAACCTTGAGAAAGCACTAGTCTTTCTGGAATCTAATAGATGTGACATAGAGTCTTTGTATACAGGATATAGGGCCCTATGAATATGCAAACCACAGACAGAATCGCAGAATACAGTCATAAAAATGGAATTTACTGTATAACGTAGGATGTCACAGAATTTGCCAAATTTTGGATGAATAAATTAAAAGAATTAAACCAATTCAAACAGAAAACAAATATTCTCTGATAATGTAATCCATATGAAACACGCATACAGGTGCATCCACTACTGAGATGACCGACTTCATCTCTTAAGCCAAAAAAACAAAGAATTAAAGGAGAAGTCCACTTCCAGAACAACAATTTACAGATAATGTTCTCAACCCTTTCTCATCCAAGATGTTTGTCTTTTTTCCTTCAGTCGTAAAGAAATTCTGTTTTTTGAGGAAAACATTTCAGGATTTTTCTCCATATAATGGACTGATATGGTGCCCCGAGTTTGAACTTTCAAAACGGAGATTTATAGTGTGGCTTCAAACGATCCCAAATGCGGTTGTAAACGATCCCTGCCGAGGAAGAAGGGTCTTATGTAGCGAAATGATCGGATGTTTTCATGCAAAAAAAATGCAATTTAAATACGTTTTAATCTCAAACGCTCGTCTTGTCTTATCTCCCCGAACTCTGTGTATTACGGCTCAAGACAGTTAGGGTATTCGTATTCTTATAGGTAATCGTATTTTCACCCTCAATTTCAAAAATAATTTCAAAATCATCCTACGTCGCTGCAGAAGTACCGACCCGGTCTTTGCAAAGTGAACATGCAAAGAAGATCAAACACCCTTAACAAAAAAGGTAAAAGAGCGATATAGGGCGATTTTGAAGTTGAGGGGGAAAATACGGTCGGAGTTTTTTGACATACCCTAACTGTCTTAGCTAGAATACACAAAGTTCAGGGAGAGTAAGACAAGATGAGCATTTGACATTAAAAAGAATATAAATTGTATTATTTTTATGAAAATAACCGATCATTTCGCTTAGGGCTGCACGATTAATCGCATGATATTGTGAGGCGCGCTTAGTCAATGAAGCCGGTACTTTGATTAGTAGTAAAGCTCCATCACGTGCGTTCAGCTGGAGCGGCAATTAATACACAGTTAATACTCGAATGCGATTTTGAGCGCGATTTGGCGTAGCTTGTCAGTGATTTACGGCTCTGTGTATTAATTGCCGTAAAATATTTTTTTGCCCATATCACCCAGCCCTATATGCAACTAATAATAAACTAATCCTTAAAATGAACGACTAGTTGACCAGAAAAATCTTTAGTCAAGGGCAACCCTAAAAAAAACCCTAATACTGTGTTTTCTCTTTTACTGTATGTTAACATACAATTTATTTATGTGATGTATTTCTGGTGTCATGTGACTCCAGTGTCACACGATCCTTCAGAAATCATTCTAATATGCTGATTTGGTGCTCAAGTAACATTAACAATGTTCAAAACAAATGTTTTGCTTAATATGTGCTTGAACTTTAATACTTTTTTCAAATGTCTTTATGAATACAAAGTTCAAAAGAACAGCCTTTTTTCTAAATAGAATATTATTAATTTCTTTTTAAAAGGCTTAAGATTATTTGTATCTAAATGGCACATAGAATGTTTTCAAAGACATGTGCAGCAAAAGTAGGCAAAGTTGAAAAGCCATAATTAGTGCTCTTTCTAGAATATTAAATGACCCAATTACATAGTCCACTGCTATCTATGTGCGATTACTGCCAACAACTAGTCACTAATCCTTTAGGGGAAATGAATTAGAAATGTGAAAATTGAATCTCCACCTCAGTAACTGCTAGGGATTTCGCATGGATTAATGAACTGCTTCCCTCACCACCAACACGCTTGTTTTAACTGTCAATCACTTCGGAGACCACACTTCTGTGTTTCCACTCAGAATCTTCAAGTCAAGCCAAGTTGGCCTTGGATCACATGCTTTGTCACCCAGAGAAAACAGGATTTCCAAGCCAAATGGACTTGTGTGCATGTAAGGCTCTCTCTAATTCAATGAAAACAACTTCTCATTTTGTCTGTGCAAATGAAAAGTAGCTTATTTATTAAAAGGTAGTGTCTGGGTGTTAAGATAGCCTGCTGTTTGAACACTGATAGGACATAATGAGCAATCCTTCATCGAGACAGAAGCCAGGCCAGATGAGGTAGGAGGGCTGATTAAAACCCTATCTCAGTGCTTTCTACTGTAACTGTTTTAGTTCAGTTGCTTCCTACTGAGCATTTGAATTGTCTACTCTAAACCAGTCTTCCTCCTCACCCCGAGGCATTCAGTGTTTCTGTCGCATTACGGCTGCACCGTTCCTATCGACGCTGAGAGGGAATTTCAGGCGGCTTCCTGGAAACCTGAGGTGCTGAAATACATCCATCATCCCCTTAGCTACTTTAAATGCAGACATCAAAAATGTAACCTTTTGCAATTGATCTCTCTGATCACGTAATGGATTTTGTGTCTGCCTGACTGACGGCTGTAATGGGATTCAGCTCTCCTTTGGCTGATAAGAGACCTGACAGTTCCTCGGGCCACCACTGAAAAGTTGCACACAATAGTAAATGGGGCTGCTTAAAACCTCAACCTCTTAGGGCACATCAGGTAAAATTGGCGAGAGACTCGGTCAGGGGATAAATCCCACTACCACTAAAAGTGAAATAGAGAGTTCAGCCATAACCTACGCAAGTAGACACACTACCATGTCTTCCTTGGGGAAAAAAACAACTGTAAAAACACTCAATATGCTTACAGGGATAGTTTACCCAAAAATGAAAATTCTGTCATTAATTTAATCACCCTCATGTCATTCCAAACCGGTTTATCTTCAGAACACAAATTAAGATATTTCTGATGAAATCCAAGAGCTTTCTGACCCTGCATAGACAACAACGCAACTACACATTTAAGGCCCAGAAAGGTACACTGTAAAAAACACAATTTGTTGAGTCAACTTAAAATAATTTGTTATTATTGCTGTCTTAAAATTTTAAGTTCAGTCAAATAAGTTTAGTCAACTTGAAAAGTTAAGTCGTACTAAGTGACAACTTAGATACTTGAGTTGACTTGACTTAAATTTGGTTTGTTAAAGTTTTTCAGCTGCCTTAAAATTTTAAGTTAAATCAACTCAAATATCTTAGTTGTCACTTCATTTCAAGTTGACTAAACGTTTTTGAGTTGACTGAACTTAAAATTTTAAGGCAGCCGGGTAACAAATTATTTTAAGTTGACTCAACCAATTGTTTTTTAAACAGTGTAGTAAGAACATTGTTAAAATATTCCATGTGACATCAGTGGTCCAACCCGTAATGTTATGAAGCTACGAGAATATTTTTTGTGCACAAAGAAAACAAAAATAACATCAAATTCAACAAATTACAACAATTTGTAATTAATGACAGAATTTTCATTTTTGGGTAAACTATTCCTTTAAGACTTATATCATATATCACATCAGTGATCACTAACAAGTACTTTTGTTCTTTATTCTAAGATTAAAATATTGCTATATGTATTTAATTGCCATAAAACAGCATTGTAGCCATGGGGTCAAAATAATGATATTTAACCAAACATAATTATTCAGCTTCATCTATTTAAACACAACAAAGAAAATGAAAAATGTAAAAGTAAATGAAGTGGTTGCAAGTACTTTATATATAGCTTCAACAGCACTGTAAGGACCAATACAATTATAATATAATTACATAAGATTGTGATACTCCAATATAAATACGCACATAAGCAACAGACCAATATGTTAGTGTGCACCACAAATGAGTGACGAAATACATATTGTGGTGCAAATGTGATTTCACCTGATATCACAAAAAAATAGCTGTGCGTGTTTTATAACTGTAACCATCCCAACATTTTATAGCTGAAACTATAAAAAGGCAGGCAGCAAATAAAAACGTCACAGTGCCAGATTTGGATCCTAGAACAGGTTTGACAATGACACTACAAATTCAAGAGGACTCATAGGTGTTTGAGTTCAAAAAGTTTAAAGGATGTGAAAGTCAAACCTTTGGCTTGTCCTCAGCTATGCTGAAGCTGGAGGGCCGGTGTAAAACTCTGAATGACCCCATCCATTGGGGCCATACTAAATGGAAGAGGCAGGACTTATGGCCGCCTTCGCTACTTGTGTCCTCCATCACTCAGCACAATGTCTGACCTTGTGTTATGGCACGGCAGCCCTCCTCTCTCATCCAGAGACGAATAGTGTCTCTACTGCCTCAAAGCTGCTCCACTAAGGGCCTCTACTGACATTAACAGCTTCACTCTCATTGTCAAAGTGTCAAGGCAGCAGGCATCATCCACTTCAGCTTAATCAAGGGCACAAAATGGAGAAGAAAACAATCTAAATGTGAAAATAAACATGTAAAGGAATAAAACAAGTGAAAACTGGACACGCGGTTGCTTTCTAGGTTCTTATTTGATTCTCAAGTACACAAAACTCTGACATAATGTAAACCTTGACGTGCAGTGTTCGAATAAAAAAAATACAATTGGAAATGCCCTTTAGGTAAGTTTGATGGAACAGATGGCTTATAAAACCAAGAGAAACTGGGAGACCACAAACTAATCAATCAAACCAAGCTAGCAGTCTTATGCAAGCAGCAATTAAGAGAAAAAAATGCTTACCGAAGCTCTAAGCGTTTTAAGCATGACGTGAAATAAAAACAAATGAATATGATGCTGCTACAAAATCACCACTCTGTAATCCCTTTAGGACAATTGAGCACTTTTTCCAAATAAGATGGGCGGAATTAGTATTCAATAATATGAGCATAGGCGATGCTTAACTACATCAGGGAAAAGGCAAAAGGAAATCTCATTTACATTGCTTCAAACACAGTCCCCTAATAGGCTAAAGTAATTCAAATTCAGAAATACTGTAGTCTCGCTGGCACTCGCAGGCTTTGGGTTTACTACCATCTGTTTTTGAGCCAGTAACAGCAAATCTATAATGATTAGGGGGATGCATCGGAACCTTCGGCAAAGATATGGGCATATACTGTGGCAGCACTGCACTCATGCAGCGTAGAGCACATTAGGAAGAGTAAAGGTTTGGTGGGAATGGATTGGATTATGATGTGTCAATGAGAATGATTCCAGGGGGAGGTGAAACAGCTGTTGCCATTGATTAGCATGATGATTCTGGCACTGAACGGTCTGCAATGAAACAAAAATCAAAGAGAAAAGCTTTCGACACACTGCTGACTCTTAAGCTTCCTTGGCAGCATTTTCACGTTACTTTTAACAGGTACATCATAAGAAGCAGTACATTTTCTACAATTACCTGGAGGCAATTACCTGAAAGGCGGTGATGAATGGGGGGGGAAAAAACACAGATTTGCTCTGTCTTTTAAGATTGTCATTTATGATAGTTCAACTGGTATGACTAAAGTCTGAGATGCCAATTTGAAATAGATTTTGATGATTTCATCATATCTTTCAGCATCAGGGCTGCTTTGTGCTGCATTCTTAAGGCTGTTGGTCTCTTACCACATGTGCTAAATAAAGAGATTGTGAATGTCACTTATGCAGTATGCTAAAAAAGAAAAAGAAAAAGTGACACCCTAGTGGAGATAATTATAAAAAATGTTAATTGGGCCCCAATGATTAATTTCTACTTCTTTATCTGCTTCATCCTTCAATCTGTCTCTGTAGCTCTGTTGATAAATCCAGTGTTTAGAAAAATTATCATCGTATATCGAAATATTTCTTCACTGTAAAAAATGGCTGTGAATTTAACGGTAAAAGACTGTAAAAATGCCACAGTAAAAACCTGTTAAATGGTTAACGTGGTTAGGTTCCCCTAATATATACGGTAAAAAAACTGTATTAGACATTGCATGTAATTTTACGGTAGTATACCATTTTTGGAAGTGAAAAAGAACTTAATTTACAGTGAATAACCGTAAATTGACACTGCGATACATTTTTCAAATGTGATCTAAAAACTGTTTCTTAGCAGTTTTGTACATTAGGGTTGTATGTTACATCTAATGTTGTTAAATAAATGTTTACTGCATTAATTCAGTTTCATGTGTGTTACCATGATGGTGTTTAGTGTTTGTGTGAAAGACACTGTGCACCTTCTACATATTATTTAAAAACTGCTTGTGATGAGCTTTGGTTCATCATGTGGCTTTCTCATCACCACCTGCTTTTGGTGGTTATCAGTGTACTACAAAGGTACAAAACAGATTTCAGTACTTCAATAGGTTGGTACATTAACATTATATCAGTTAAAGAAACTAGGGTATTTAAATGTACATTTAAGTTTACATTTAAAACCATAAAACCTAAAACGTGGCTACTGTAACCACAGCTGAAGTTTTTTACTGTGAATTTTATGGATTTTTTTTTTTTTTTACAGTAGGGTTGGGCGATATGACCGATACGGGGGTGTAATTTCATGTTATGCAAATTTATTTTATGATATTGATATAGATGGAGTAAAATTTACTGAACACTGTGCCACACTTCACTCTGAAACAAAGAGCACATACACTGCTGTTCACAAGTTTTTAATGTTTTTATGCTCATCAAGGCTGCATTTCTTTGATCAAAAGTCCGGAAAAAACAGCAGTATTGTGAAATATTATTTCAATGTAAAATAACCATTTTCTATGTGAATACATTTTAAAATGTAATTTATGCCTGTGATGCATTAATGCTGAAAACAGTCAAGCTGCTTAATATTTAGTTAAAACCTGTGATGCTTTCTTTAGGATTCTTTAAGCATTTATTTAAAATAGAAATCTTTTGTAACAATATAAACTATCCTATAAATGTTTGTGGTCAGTTTTTATTCTTTCTTTTTTTTTTTTTAAAGAAATTAATACTTTAATTCACCAAGGATGTGTTAAATTGAAAAAAGTGATAGCAAAGACTTATAATGTTAGAAAAGACTTCTATTTTGAATAAATGCTGTTCTTTTTAACTTTTTATTCAAAGATTCCTGAAAAAAGAATCACGTTCCTAAAAATATTAAGCAACACAATTGTTTCCAACATTGATAAAATCAGCATATTAGAATGATTTCTAAAGGATTATGTGACACTAAAGACTAGAGTGATGGCTGCTTAAAATTCAGCTTTGCATCACAAGAATAAATAATATTTTCAAATATATTAAAATAGAAAAAACGTGATTTAAAACTGTAATAATATTTCACAATATTACTGTTTTTTCTGTATTTTTTATCAAGTAAACGCAGCCTTGATAAGCAAAAGAAACTTCTTTAAAAAAAAAAAAATGATTAAAAAAAATCATATTGATCCCTAACTTTTGAACATAGCCATTGCGATTCGATAATCTCACTAAGCTTTAGCGTTATTTCAGATTTATTTTTGATTAATTGTGCAGCCCTAAACAAACATACCCTAATCTGATCTCCTAGTGTTTGTGCCATTCCCAAGCGCAATGTAAACACACTGTGCAGCTAGATATCAGAAAGCAATGTGGTGCATGGGTAATCATTCTTCCCATAACATACTTATTGAAAACTGGTGCCATTAGTTCAGGTAGGCCATCTCGCTCTTATATGTAAATTATTATTGCAGATAAGCATTGCAGTCTAATGTGAACAGAAAATACAATTTGAGGCTCAAACCGCAGTGTTTCAGAGCTCCAGGGTTAAGATTTGACAAAAATTCCAGCATGATTTTTGCCAAAACTCTGACAGAGAAGCAGCATTAATGTGATCAGACTCAAAAAAGCTCACAGGAGTCTAAATGTAATTTAACAATCCACCCATTAAATGGGTCCCTTTCTGAAAATGCTGACTAGGGATGGATGGATTAAATGTCTGAGCCACCCCTGCTCTCAGTAAAAGTATTACACAGAGGAAAATGCCAAGAAAGCTAACATTTTAAAAGCAACATTCTACTGGTATAGTAATGTACAAAATCTTTGTAACTATTAATGTAATTTTAAGAACTATTAATTACTCACCTTCATGTTTCAAACCTGTATGACGTTTTCTTTTTAGCAAAATCAAAGCCTCACTCACCCTTCACAATTGACTCTACTTTTCTCATTTTTCTTTTTGTTCAAACACAAACAGTCATGAAATAAATCATGACTTGTTTTCTTGCTTATGTTTAGTGTGAATACTTGGAAAGTTCCAGAATACATTCCAGAAAAACAATAAAAGTTTTTAATTAAAACTTTTCTTCCTTCTTGGTCGCCAGCCCATCAACAGACTGTGAAGAAAAAACTAAATTAGCTTTAGCACTCTCACGCATCTCCTCGTAATGCAGCGTTAACCTGTTTACTGTAAAAAAAAAAAAAAAAACACTTGTGACAAAGCATGCTTTAAATAAAAACAAAAAAAAAACATCTCCACCAGGCAGCCGTAAAGGCATGTAAATGTCATACTAAGAGGGACCGCACCATTTTGTTATTAATGTAATAACACCTCCCTCGTCTCGCTCCCTCTAAATGATCTAAAAAGCATTCAGACCAATCTCCAATCCCACAAGTGGATTTTGGTCCAAAAAAGGCTTACAAGGTGCATTAGCAATACCTCTCATTCACTCGAGTGGACCGGCATGCTAATGTGACTTGCCAGTGCAGACAGTGTTCGGAAGCACAAAGGCGGCATTGCGCTGAAGGCCTTTTATTAGAAATTATACATGTACGATTAATAAACATCACGTCGGCACTATCCCGTGGGATGCGGTGCCAGAAAAATTTGCCACTGATAATGGAGGAGTATCCATCTTGTTTGCCTGTCATGTTGCCCTCCCAGAGCCACATCTGCATGAAAAAGTGCTGAAGACATGCAGAATCTAAATGAAAAACTCAAATCTAAGCACACCGTAATAAAACCTAAGAGAAAGTTTTAACTCAAATGCACAAATGTGACTCTGGACCACAAAACCAGTCATAAGTGTCAGTGGTTTTAAATTGAGATTTCAAAAAAATCATCTGAAATGTGAATAAATCAGCTTTCCACTGATGTACGATTTGTTAGGATAGGACAATATTTGGCCAAGATGCAACTATTTAAAGTGTGCAAAAAATACCTGCCTTTAAAGAAGTTCTTAGCAATGCATATTACTAATCAAAAATTAAGTTTTGATATATTTACAGTAGGAAATTTGCAAAATATCTTCATGGAACATGATAGAGATGAATCTGGCCCAAACTGTTGGGACTGTTGCAAAGACGACTGTTTTCCGATACGCCTTCAACAAAAACGTAGCAAGTAAAGCCTGTAGCCCTGCTACATAGAGAGTTCAGGGATTGTTCTCCTTCAGCAGCCCTGTAGCAGACCAATAGAGATAAATGTAATCACTGCACTTTGTTCTCCCCTGTGATATCACACCTTCTTATTACTTCTCAACCCGTCTGCCTCTCAGTCCAAGATCAAAATCTTATTTTATTGCACATTTGCTTTGGGCTTCAACCCTCTCCGATTTCAGCTGGTAATTACAACTCAGTGTTGTTGCCCTCAGACCAAAGACACACAAAGTCACAGCTACCTTTGCTAAAGATGTGGGAAGCGCCAATATCATTGTTGATAGTCCTTTTAAGATTATCTAAAAATAAGCCATGTCTAATGAGAAGTTTAGGACTTGAAGCTAGTTTTAGATCAGTGAAAGCAGTTAATTCTAGCAGTGCATGTGAATTGTGCCTTGACATTTATGTCTCTGTGTTTTTTTAAATCCCTATAACTGTGGCAAGTTTCAGCTCATCAAAAGGAAGCGGTGATGATGACAAAGGTGGCCTTTAAGAAAGGCCTTTGACTGAAGACAAACCAAGGAAAGTAACATTTATCAAAGTCTAATACCAGGGCTGCTGAAGCAAATAGAAAATGTCATTTATCAAGATATGCCACAATGCCAGACAACCCGTAGCATTATTATGGATTTTTCTGCTAAAATAGTCTTGCTAGAAATGCAGATATTTTTAGATATCTGAATTTTTTTGTAAAAGCAAGTAATAAGACTAAATGTAGTCTTTTCTTTAAACAAGTCTTAAACTTAACCACAACCCAGTTCTGATTTAAGCAAATAAATGTACTTGTGCTTGGACTGTGACGGTGTCAGGTGACCCTTTTGTGGGTAGCTTAGTAATTAGGGCCCTATGAAATTTTATTTTTTCCCAAATTCTCTTTTTTCCCCCAATTTAATTTTTTTTTCCAATTTACATTTTGCTAGGCTCCGTTTTAATGGTTAAATCATTAAATATTAATCAAAAAAAATGTCATATTAATTGAAATCATGAAACTTACACAATTTAACAACAATTTATTAAATTAAAATCAATATTTTTTTCAAATTCAGTTTAATTTTTACCAAATTCTGTGTTTTCCATTCATTTTCTCGATCCCATTTTAGTTGTTTCATTTTTATATATTCAATTTTATAAAAAAATGAATTTATTATTATTGTATTTATGT
Source organism: Labeo calbasu (assembly GCA_019740295.1). NCBI lineage: Eukaryota > Metazoa > Chordata > Actinopteri > Cypriniformes > Cyprinidae > Labeo > Labeo calbasu. The sequence goes on along the minus strand of JAHKKF010520023.1, from coordinate 21,594 downwards.
ACTTTTTTTACTATTTAAATATTTTTTTCTGGTAAACTTTCCTTCAGTATGTGTGTAGTAAACAAAACTGTGTCTGCGCCATTCACTCACACAGAGACACGTAGAACATTCAGGATTCATATTTAAAGTTTTTTTGCGGCTTAATAGTCTATCACATTTTGATTTAGGTGTACTGACCTACTTGATTTACTGATCCAAAATTTGGAAAATTCTGTGACATTACGCATTACACAGTAAACTCATTTTATGACTGGACCCCACGATTTTGTCAGCATTTTCAACACTGAAGAAGTCATTTTTAATCAGTTTTGCTAGTTTTGATACATTTTACTAAATATTTTTGATACATTTTCGATACTGTGCTTTACACTTATCACTAGAGCATTAGCCAACAAGAAATTATCCCATTTTTTCCATCTTCAAAACCAAATTTTTGTTATAATTAACTCAGCAATATTCATTCATTAGGTCAGATTGAGTGATAGAAACTTCTTAAGAAAATTTATTTTTGAGAAGGATAAATCTTTGAGTGTTAAAACACACTTCACATCACCCAAGAGAGCAGTTTGTAGTATTTATTACGATATCCACACCCTACTGTGTCTAAAGAGTCAGTAATACTACTGCTGGAAATTAATCACAGACCAAATGAACCCCAACTAATTCCCTCCCTGCTTTCTGTGCCTTACCCTCTACTGATCTGAATGAAATCAGAACCACAACCGTAACCACCAGACTCAAGTGGGGATTCAAACCCATGAGCACAAATGGATTGAGCTGCCTCAAGTGCCACAAATGACTGGTGATCTTATGCTATCTGGCAGCACACTAGAGACTTTTCAGCTACACAACACTAAAAATTAGATGATGTAAAAGTTAAGATCACTCACACTTTAAAAAGCAGCAGACTGCAAAAAGATGCAAGGAAATTAAGGCATAATGATCTATTAAAAAATAAATCTAACTGCTTCCATTTAAGTGAAAATAAAGTTAGACTACTTAAAAAAAAAATTCATAAAAATGAAAAGCCAGTGATTTTCCCTACAATTTTTTTTTTCCAAATGAAAATGTGCTAGTTTTCAGAGAAGAAACATCTCAAAATAGGCCTGGATGTAATAATCACTGTTAAGTTGACAGACCCCGTACTGTACCTCATCTGACAGAGTGATTTAGTGTTTAAGTGACACCTGCTAAATTACTGCCATGCAATTTTAGCAGCCTAGCAGTGGCACTGAATTACAGGCTTTCAGTGATAAGTAAAGTACTGCAGATACAAGAAGTGAAGGGTCCAAATATTTCATATTCAATAAAACTTTTAGAAAAATGTTCCGAAAATCATACTTTGTGTCCTGCAATTACAAGTGACAATAACACCAAACATATTTTATGTCATGAAAATGTAGCCTCACATTGTAAAATCACTCTGACCTTTGACCTCAGACTCAGACACATCGTAATAATCTAACAAAGCACTGCTGTTCTCTCTAGGGGTGAACATAATTACTTTGATTCAGCTCTGATATTGTCCTGCACCCCTCACTAATGAAAAGCAAGCTTACAGATTGATGTTTTGTTTAATATTTAGTAGACAGGCTGCAGTTTACTTTTCAGCCTCACTGCTTTCAGTGAAGCACTTCATTTAGGCTGCATAAATATTTCAAAGTACCTCATTAATTATTTGAACCCTGGATGCACAATCAATGTGTTTCCATTAATTACAGTTTATTCAAAATTCATATTCGCCTGCCCACTCATTGATATATGTACACAAACAAATTACACCGTTAGACATGTACGTCCCATTCTGTTGATGTAGTGGCTCATGTTTCCTTGATAAAATGTCATAGCCATTAGCGCTGCCATTTCTGCCAGCTCTATATTCACGCGAACAGTCACCCAGTCCTGATCGTAAGACACTCTAACGACAAAAGAAGGACCGTTTTAAAATTCTTCTCTGACCTAGAGTCAGTCTTTACATTCAAAGAGCTCAGGTGTGATTTTAATAGCATTTCCTAATTTGATATTTGCCCTTTGGATGGTAGGTAGTTTATTCACAACAAGGACAAGCATTATACATGTCATATGGAAATGGGAACGGAGGGGATCATTCAGATGGGATAGATGGCATTTATCCATGTGTCCTTCCAGTGCATGAGGCATTAAATCACTACAAGCCTGCTGCACCTATGAAGATGAAGAACACAATGAAGGACAAGGTATGCATGCCATGCAGTAAACCTCAGTCATGTGTACGGTCCAAAAAACATGCTTCTATATGTGCACATATGGTGAACTGCCATAATGAGCCACCGCTTAAATGCATAAAATGTTGCAAGGCAAGCATTACTTCAAGCATAAAAAACAGAGGAAGAACTACCATCTCATTAAAGGAGAAGTCCACTTACAGAACAACAATTTACAAATAACTTACTCAACCCCTTGTCATCCAAGATGTCCATGTGTTTCTGTCTTCAGTCGTGAAGAAATTATGATTTTTGAGGAAAGCGTTTCAGGATTTTTCTCCATGTAATGGACTTCATTGGTGCCCCGATTTTGAACTTTAAAAATAGTAGTTTAAATGCAGCTTCAAAGGGCTCTAAACGATCCCAGCCGAAAAGAAGGGTTTTATCTAGTGAAACGATCTGTCATTTTTTTTTTTCGGCAAAATACAAATTTGTATACTTTTTAAGCTAAAAAAGCTCATGTAGCACTAGCTCTGGGACGTGCGTCCACGACGCTACGTACTATTGAATCACGGCGAAAGGTCACGCGGAACGTAGGCGGACCCAGTGTTTACAAAGCAAATGCGCAAAGACTAAGGAAGTACAAGTAAGTCAAACACTGTTTACAAACAAAAAGGTACAACGATGTCGGACGATTCTGAAGTTGTAGGAGAAAATAAGATAATAAGAGTTTGCCATACTCTACCTTTCTGGGCCAGTGTACACAGACGATTTCAGAACTTAGACGTGATTCGTAGCGTCGTGGACGCGCCTCCCAGAGCCTGTGCTACACGAGCTTTTGTGCTTAAAAAGTATACAAAAAAAAAATGACTGAAGACAGAAAGACATGAACATCTTGGACGACAAGGGGGTGAGTAAATTATTTGTAAATTGTTGTTCTGGAAGTGGAGTTCTCCTTCAAGAGCATTCACTGCTCAAGTGAAACTTTACTTTTTAAAGCATAGCTTTGATTTTGAGCAACAATTAAATATTAAGCTATAAATCGCAGTTGAATTTGTTCTACATCATCAAAACTTTGCCTTGGGCGAGAGCCTGATAACAAAAATGATTCCCACCAAGCCACTGAGCAACAGCATCCTAAGCATTTTGTGTGATATGAATTTAACGTCTGATAACACTATTTTTATATGGTTAGGAAAAAAACACAAAAGCAAAAAAACTAAAAAATTGAGTTATCAAATATTGCCCTTTAATAAAAAAAGGTTATTTTTCTGGCACTGACCTAATGTGTAATGTGATATTGTAAAGCACTTCAAGGTGAGAGTGTTATTACCCAAAGGGTTTTCCATTTGATCTAGCTTCTCTCCTGTTGTCCCATTGCTGTGTAAGCTAAATCTCATCTGGCCCATCGGCTGACCCAGTGCTCTGACCCTTATTCTATATATATGGATGTGAGCGTATGTTTCAAGGTAAGAGCTTGAGTTGTCTACAACAATACTGTCCCTAAATGGATTCTAAAGCTTTGCACACTGTTACAAACCATCCCACTCACTCTTGCTGATGTGCACATGCCTTTGACCTCATGAATACCAAAAAGACTATTTAGGACTACACGTATCTATGCTGAATAAAATATCTATTTCAAATTTAACTTGAGAGTCATGCTTTGGGTTAGCATAAAAACACTGCATGTGGGTAGTCGACAAATAGGCAGTTAAAAATGAATTTTTTAAAACTACATGGCGACTCTAAGGCATCATTTTGATTCTATTTATTTTCTGCATTGTTCTCTTAGGATCTCATCCCTTTCGGTGGATCCCTGTTACTTTTCAGTCTATATTTCTATGTCCTCTCTCTTCCACTAATTTCTCTCCCTCAATTCTTTCTGTTTCAAAAACAAAGCATCAAATTTTTACTTATTTTCATGACACTTTATAACAGTGCATGTTTTCTGCAAAAACATAAGAAAATAGTTCTGCAAAAACATAGAAAATGTGATTATTGCATTTAAGAACACTGAAAATGATCAAAAAAGAATAAAAAGGAGTTAAACAAATCATATTTAAAATGTTTCTTAAAGAGACCTTGTCCTCTGGTGCGACATCTTTGTCCTATGGTGTGACAGTACAGGCGTCACACCGGAGGACATTTGCTGTCACTCCATAGGACGTCCTATTCTGAGCTAACCTGTCATTAGCGGTTAGCTAGACATATTTGCATAATTTTCCATGATTATGTAGTTTAACATACAGTTTTTAATTTAAAAAAATTTAAAAAATTAAAAAAAAAAGGACAACAAAACGTAACACTTTTGTAGTTGTTCCAAAAAAGTTCACATAAGTGCACATGTCATGGGCTTGACAGGGGGTTTCAGTAATATGACCATGGATGGGGTCCTTCAACTAATGAAAGTTTTTTCTGGAACTGGCCGATTTAAAATTAGGATATGGCATCACACCAGAGGACACGGATTTCAGAGACAAAATGTATAAAGTTCCTACACTTTCAGAAATATATGGACGAAAAAAAATGATAGTCATTTACTAAAACAGACACTTGTACAATTATGCCAGAGGTATTTATTAACATTTTGAAGCTTTTCTTTTTAATTTATAAAAGTTGTAATTTGTTTAACCATGCTTGAGACAGTCACACCATAGGACAATTTTGACATTTGGCTCAAAAATTAAAAAAAATATATATAAAAATATTGAACAACACTGCAGCTTTTAGGACAACAGTTCCATGTAGCACAAAGAAACATTTAACGATTTACAGCATTTTAAATAACGACAATATTAATATTAATTAAATTAATTTTTATCTTGCGGGACAGTGAAAATGTCATATCAACAACCCACATATTTTAACATGAATCAAAAACGAAAGTGCTTAATCTGCCAAAAGGCTTCAAAAGTAAGTGTTGCCATGGGGTCCCTAATCAGTTGCTTATGATTCAAAAGGTAGATTAACCTCTAAATGAACATTACGCTTCTGGCTTAAACAGAGAATCGTTTAGTAAACTGGCTAGAATATAAATAATCAACAGTTCTAAAATAGAAGAAAATGCTGAAAACTACTACTGTACATGAAAAACACTAAAAGAAGAAGAAGTTTTAGAACCAATTCCATGTATGAAAAAAGTTCATCATGATTTGTACTGCAGTATTATGTTTATGACCTACTTCATTCTGCTGGATCAAAGGCATTGTGAAATGATTACAGAATATTCCTGAACTCTTTTGTCCTCTTCTAGCTTCATGACTCCTAAATGCAGCATCAAAAGCACCAGAATTAACATGACCCTTGGTGTAGGTGCAGGTTAAATCAACAAAAAAGCTGCCGAGCATCCTCCTGGGATGGATAAGAAGAATGTAGTGTCAGTGAGAGGCGGGTGGAGCCCACAGTAGGTCGGACTTAGAAAAACTTAGGCACAGAAACAAAAGAAAAGGGCAGTTATGATCGAAACTTGGAAAGCACAGAAAAGAATGAGCAAAAAAGGCTTGAGGCACTATAAAAAAAAAAACACCACTCAAAGCAGATCGGAGAAAGTGTGTGTATAATCTAGAAGTTAGTCAAGCTGAAAGAAGAAGAGGAAAAAAAAAAAAAAAAAAAAAAAAATCAATAAATGCCACCAGAGATGATCAAAGTTTGGTTTCTTCCTCCACACTTATTGCTTCGTTTGATCTCACTCCTACATAATCGTGCAACAGTGATACTACATGCAACTTACTGTCCAAAAAGTCTGAAATTTATCAGCTACTGTATTTCTATTTTTACATTACAAAAACAATTGTTTATAGCTTCCATCAGAGAGAGAAAACTGCTTCTTTAAGCTGCACTTCCAAATTACAACATTGCATTTGTAATGCCTTGAGAAAGTCTGCAAAGTACACTATACTGCATATAGCAGTAAATAAATCTGTAAATGAGAGGAGGAACACTTTGGATATTTCATGGTTCACTTTAATGTGTGTGGATAAAACAATTTACTGGAGGACAGAGAGTGATATTCTTGCAGAGCAGACAGAGATAAATCCTGTAAACCTAACAACTGCCTGGGCAGCAGGGACTCTATCATAAAACGGTCTTATAAAAAGCTCATTTGGTCTGTGCCATCTGTAAACACTGACATGGAAGTGGTTTCTGAACTACAAACACACAAGTTATTATAAGCATAATGGAGGTCTGCTACAAATCCATGTAGCAAAGATATTTCCTGAACACACATTACATAATTCAAGGAAATACAATGCAACAGTGAAAACTAACAAATTTTGTATATATTAAATTGAAAACTCAACCAAGAGTGAAATCACTTTCAAGGATGCCAACAATTAATGCTATTTGGTTTTGTTTCCATGAATAGCAATTAGTTTTTTCTCAGCAAGTTTGCTAAAATAAACAACTCACCACCTGTAAACCAAACACTTGTCCTTGCAAGTGGTTTAAGTTCATCTGCATCAGTTACTGTTACAAAAACACTGAGTGTTTCCTTTTTCTTTTACCTCTTTGGGCAGAAGTGACTTACAAATAGGGTGTAAGTCAGATGGTTATTCACAATACGATATGATATCGATTCTCATACCCAGCAAAATGATATCTGCAGATACCTCAAAAAATTCTACAATACGATTTCAATACGATTCAATTCAGTACATCGATTGCTTTTATTATTGTATTATAGACTGATTTTTATTAACTCAAACATGCAACCAAAATTTATAACATGAACATTTATCTGAAATTTCTAGTGCTGTGCAACGATTAATCGCATCCAAAATAAAACATTTTGTTTACATAACATGTGTAATGAGTATGTATACACACACACATACATACAGTATATATTTAGAAATTTTAGATGCATTAACATGTATATATTTTTGTTGATATAATTAATATTATATATAAATATATTTAATATATATGCAGCATATTTTTTTTATATATCCATGCATGTGTATGTATTTATATATACATAATAAATATACACAGTACACACACACATATATTATGTAAACACAAACTTTTATTTTGGATGTGATTAATCACAATTAATCGTTGCACAGCACTAGAATTTCCACATCCCTTATCTAAATTTGGACTTTCACAACAAAAAATAATTGGACCAAAAATTAGTAAATTAGTAATCTTAAGACATGATAACAGCAAAGAAAATCTTTCAGGTTTCTGAGCTTAAAAGTGTAATGTGTAAAATAGTGTAACTCCTCATTAGGAAACAACAAAAACGAGGTACTTCAGTTGTAGGAAAAATACATTAATGTAGAAAAAAATTCACAAAAATAAAGCTGTTAAAACTTATCTTTAATACTCTCTTTTTGGCTGCTACTATGGGCTCAGCGCTAAGAAATTTTTCTACAGAAAACCAAATTACAAGCAATAGCAGAAAATAAATACAATAGAACAAAGACACATTAAATTAACAGTGCTCTTCAGGTTTTTCAGGTAGGTTTAAAATAAATTTGAAGGTACAGTTATTTAATAATTATATCTAAAATAACCCTACAGATTTCTTTGACAGAGGTTTATTGTTAGTCTGCTTTCACTTTAAGACTGAAAACACAGATTTAATATACTGACACACATGCATTTTCTTTCTCAACTGTTTACATAGACAAAGACATACAGTAAGCTGTGTTTACAAGGATATTCGCCAAGATGTGCATTTTGATGTAATTTTGTCTATATTTGTTCATCCTTGCACAAAAAAAAAAAATTCAATTCACACTAAACTCAATTCAGTATTCATGCGCTGTTTGAGATGCGGCTGTGCTTCAAATGTGTTTGCTTCTAACACAGCGCTCCACAGTTCTGTCAAGTATCCCGAGCGTCTCTCACGCTCACCTTGTGTCTTAAGGCAAGTCTTATTATTGAGTCACGCATGTTTGAGCGAAAAATGCACTCATTGGCAGTAATGCATAGACGGACATTGCGTGAACATGTGAACTAGAGGTCGACCGATATTGGATTTTACCGATACCGATAACTAGGTTGGACCACACTGGCCGATACCGATTAATCAACCGATAGTTTTTAAAATGGATACTGAATGGAAAATAAATAATGCTCTACTATTTAAAAAAAAAATAAAAAAAGTAGCCTACTGAACCATACTTTGTAAATGAATAAAATATTTCTATTAATTATATATTGATAATTACAGTTAGTTCATTAATGTTGACAAAAGCAACTAAAATTTTTTAAATATATCAGTAAATGCTAAAATTAACACACTCTAACAAGTAACAATACTTCTGTTCTACAGCTTTTATCAATCTTAATGTGACAAATGGACTCATATTGTAAAGTGCTACCATTACATCTACAATCAAGCTAAAGATGGCCATCTTTAAATATCTACACAAAGGCCACAGTATTGAAATTACATACATATGGACATTGTGTACTTTCACAATTTAACTGCTTCTATTCTAGAACATTTGTGGTTATTTAATCTGTTAGTCACACAACGGGCAAAAGTGCAGCGCCGCGTCTAGAAGAACTCACAGTTTTCCGGTATCACACACACTGGACGTGTCGTGTTCATGTCGTGTCGTGGTCAGCAACGGACCCAACCCGGAAAAAACTATCTGCATGGATTTTTGCCGATAACCGATAATTCCGCCAATCAACTATCGGTGCCGATTAATCGGCAAAACCAATACATCGGTCGACCTCTAATGTGGACAGTGCCAAAACAAAGACGCCTATTTATCCACCTTATTTTTCCCGTAAGCATGGGCGCGGTCAAATATGTAAATATCATGCGTCTGGCTTCCGGTCTCATCTGCGTCCAGCTATTTAACTGTACAGTTTCTTTTGCGGATTGATATTGCAAACTAATCTGTCTACCATGTTATTTTAATGTATGACCATAATTATGAACACAACGGTTTGTAGCGCAAACAGTTTTACCATTTACTGCACTTCGTTATTCTTCTCGTTATTTCACTATAGCGGCATATGAACGGGAAGTCTCACACATTACCAGAAAACAGCTTACTTCCACATTGAAAAATAAGGTTGATGTTTCAGATGTCAATATTTTGAGCGTAGCATCGATACATCATATCGTTAGACATCTGATTGATGTATCGATCCATACCGATGGATCATTACACCCCTACTTACAAATGCCATCCAAATGATGAAAATCATCAATAATAAAGTGAGCCAGGGATGACGTAATTATGTAGAACAACCCAGAACTTAGCATTACCTAAGTTCAATAGGATTTTCAAATAGCTCTGGATTACTGCAGAAAAAAAGACCCGTGGCCAAAAAAGGTTTTTGATTTGATTCTTACATGTTTTGTTCATCCAGGTAATTAACCTTTATGAATTGTGTAGCCTAAATACAACTGCCAGAAGTAAAAAGCAACAGTTAAGCTATAAAATTATAAAACTGCATCATGGTGGCAATGAAATTAAAGTGACCGGTCAGCTGGCAATGTACAAGCTGGAAAGTCTGAATAGTCTGCAAGTGAGCAAATATAAACAATAACACTGTAAAAGCAGACTAGTAAAAAGATGAGCTTTGACCTCAAGGTCAGGGCTTTTTCCGACTTCTGTAGACCTATTTAGCCACTTGCTAGCAATCTTGTATTAACCACAGACCTTATTTTGGACATTTAACCAAAAACCCATTTAAAAAAAATAAATAAATAAATGACTTTGGGATTTTGGGATTTTAGGGAACTGGAAGTTTCCACGTTTTGGAACTCATTCCTGCAGCACTCTAACATTAATTAATTAATTAATTAATTAACTAACTACACCAAAACTTGTGCGTGTCTTTACACCACATTGCTGTACCACAGTTGCCTGCCACACAACAGTGATGTAAAAGCAATGTTTGTGCTTATTTGTTTTTTTATTTTGGTACGAAGTAGGCGCATTGTCAAGTTGCTCCTGTACACAAAAAGAAACGGGTAAATGGGGACATCCCTGAGGACTGGAAACTGCAAGCTTCCGGACGTCATCAGCAATGGCATATAGAGCATTTGTGTAGATTATTGTAAGAAGATTTGTGTTATTCTCCAGTCAATGCAAAAAAGCTGGTAAATATTCATATTTAACCTTAAGGTCAAAACATATTGTGCATCTCTAAAGAGAAAAACAGTATGCGTTTTCCTGACATTATTTACATACTGCACCTTTTTCAGCTACAGCATATTAAATCATACCTGAACATATTTTGCTTCTGGGAAAAGAAGGCAGCCTTAAGACAGTAATTGTCTAAATGTAAATATTTTAGTTGGCTACCAAATAAATCATGCGATGATGCTGCCAAGTCATTTTTTCTGATTACAATGCTTCCGAAGATCTAACACATATGACTAATACATAATATCTCACATGTTCAGATGTTATCGGAAGTGATCTTGCAAATGTTGCAGAATGTGCGAAAGCTTCTGCTGAGCCCAGACATTATCTTGCATCTTCAAACATAAGCTTGCATATTTACAGAATAAAGAGAATTTGAAATGACAACATTGCTGAAAATGTAACATTAGTTGTATATCTTTTGAATATCAGTCTATGTTTATACCACGCAAACACTTTTACAGACTTCACATGATTAAACGATGAGGCTAGGCACTGCACTGATCATTCTGAAGAGGAGGTGATGAAAACCAGAAAAAAAGCCTGATGGTGGATCAGCCCACGTTACTTCTACTTTAGACTAATGAAGTTAAATGCACTCTTCACCATCCAAAAATAAATAAATATTTACACATAGCTTTGAAGAAGAGCATAGCGAAAGCAGTCACAGCAAGCTCATATTATTTTCTGCACACTCATAAGAGTAGCTATGAGTTCATATTGCTCAAGGTTACGCTCTCTAGGTGCTTTCTCTTACCAGATTTATTCCATCTCTGGAGGCCCTATATGAGAATTGTTTTTCTTTCACAAAAACAAGGATCGATCATGTAATTTCCTTATTTACCAACACAGATCCCATTAGGGCCTAATAACAGTTTCAGGTAGAGAATCGTACTTTCACAAAAAAAACAAGGTGGTGGTGCTTTTTTTACTGACTCTCATCTGTGAGTGTTCAGTCATTTGGTTTCATTTAAATGTAAATTTGAGCAGTGAGCAGCACTGCATTGGCACACTGTTAGCAGACCCGAGCTGGTGATGGATTTTTATAACTGCGAGGAAAATACACAGAACCTCTGTCGCTTCCAGATTGGCTGCTTTCTCTCATTGAGCGCTCCATTGGCGGAGTTTGGCGGCTAGACAATTTCACTGCTAAAATTAGATTGTTGCTGCTAAAACTGCATTGTATATGTGTGCAATCATTTAAATTCAATCTAAATCCTTTAGCACAAGGCAAAAAAAAATATGTTTACACGCGCAGCTCTAATCAAGCTACAGTGAGCTTTTCTTTATCCATCTGCCCGAACACCATACTTATAAACAGAGCAGAATCAAATACCTGTGCAACTGAATAAACATTGGCTATCTTTTTCACGTGTCATTTAAACAAATAAATTATTGTTTTGATCTGACTGAAGCTGAACTTTTAAAGTGCAGAGTGAAATTTTAAAATTAGAGTACAGTAGTCACATGCTGCCATACTTTTTAAGTGTATGGCAAAAGTGAACTAATGAGGGTCATCTGCATAGAGATCTAGCTGAAAGTGAGTTGACGAATCCCACGCATTGTCATATCACAGATTTTCACATTTTTGCAGAGGTATATCTGTGCGAGAATGAGAAAAAAAATTGCAAATATACATAGTTACAATAAATGAATGCGCCTCCGCCAACTAATAACTTTAAAATGATCTATAGAGTCACCTTTTAGCTGTTTTTTTATTCATTTGTGCTAACAGACTTTATTTACTCACGTCTATGCAGACTGAGCCACCTTCTGCTAGGGGAAAAAAGAAGGCTAACCATCGCGTGCCGTTATGTGGGATCCACGGGGCATGTACGCTCGACTGGATGCATTGAGAACCCTTTTAAAGTTTCATATAAGGCCCATTGGGCTTGCTGAGAGCAGTGTAGCACGCAAGAGGTCTCAGCTGCTGACCCTTCACGTGAGTTGCACTCATTGTGGAGATATGATGTTCATCCACATTGATCTCTGAACAGCAAAATCTGACAAGCTTCAAGACATCCCAGACAAAAATAACAAGCTGCCATGGCTTAAAAAAAAGCCGACCTTGTGTACGTCTCACACAGGCTTAAGGCATCGCCAGTATGTTGTGACAATTGGATAATTTAAAAAATAAGTTTTAAAAATAAGACTGCACTCAAAGATCAACGTTTGATCAAATATTTAAAAAAAACTTTTATATTTTATTATAATATTTTAAAAAGTTTTCCATGAACATGGGACACTGCAATAATAATAATAAATGTGACCCTGGACCACAAAACCAGTCTTAAGTTGCACAGGTATATTTGTAGCAATAGCCAACAATACATTGCATGGGTCATATTACGTTTTTTTCTTCTATGCCAATAATCATTAGGACATTAAATAAAGATCACATTCCATGAAGATATTTTGTAAATTTCCTACTGTAAATATTTCACATTTAATTTTTGATTAGTAATATGCATTGCTAAGCACTTAACTTAATATTTCAATATTTTGATTTTTTTCCACCTTATTCGTTCAGCTTTCGCACGAATCACATAAATCTCAATTTCAAAAAAATGACCCTTATGACTGGTTTTGTGGTCCAGGGTCACAAATGTTTTTCTATTTTCTATTCATAAAATATAAAACATATAATACACAACTACAATTGACAATACCAAAAGCTTTCTTAAAATTCACCCCATCATATTTTTCATTAGGTATTATTAATTATTATTATTATGCCCATAAATAAAATACAAAACGTTTAAGACAGCTGCCATCACATCGCTTGACAGTGCATCAGTTTCACCTTAATCCACACAAATAAGGTGTACAGTATGTAAAAAAGGAAGCAGGACAATAATGCTGACCACTGCATTTCACTACATATTATTTTAAGTGATGTTTGACTCGAATCGGCTATATAGGCGCCCACAGTTGATATCAGTACAAGTCTTAAATATCAGAACTGAAATTAGTGAATTTAAATGTGACAATAATGACACTGGTACATGTGAGCTAGAAAAAGAGGGGAACTTAAATAAATGGTAGCCTGTTGAATATTACCTTTCTATTGAGACGCTTAATGTACTCTAGATTTCTTAAGTTTCCTGTTGTTTTCCTAACAATCCTGGCACGGAAGATGTGGAAAATCTGATGCTCCCTGTCAGAACAGAATGTTACAAACTTTCCATTTCACTGTCAGTCTCACCTCAGTGTTTACATCCTACCGTTAAACAGTAAATACACAGCCAAAACATATTTAAAAACACATATACTCACTTAATAGCTATATATACGTATTAAAAACAGGGCTGGCAGCGTCAATCGTTTTTTCTAACTGGCGCGTGTAAGAGCGTGTGGACAAAGCGGGAAATCAAACAGGTCTCGTAAGATTCTCTTTCGAGTATAAAAGTTAAACTAATGACAACAGGATATTTAGTCCGCTTATAACACTGTAAACATCACAACATATTTTCTCCCACGTACACTTACCTCGACTGCTGGCGCGCGTTGCACAGAGCGCAAGAATCAAGATGATCTCCAAAAAGCGCCGACGTCCTTTCACAGTACTTCCCATTTCTATTCTGTTTCTCTCAATCATTTTATGCGGTAAATTCGTCCGTTTTTATGATGTTGTGACTTGTGATTTTTTGCTCTAGCGGTCTCTCTCACTTTAATGCTCTGACTTCTCTGTGAAAGCTCAGCAGACATCATTCCTGTGAGCTGAACTTCAGACACCGCGCCGGCTTGTGCCCTGCTTGAGAGCGTTGTTCTAGTGCACTCAGACTTGCAGGTGCCGCACGCTCACTAGCTGAACCAGCCAATGGCGCATCGCGGTGGGCGGAGTCACGTTCACCACACGCATCAGCACCAGTCAGGTGGGAATATTCGTGAGCTCAGTTACACAGGGAAGATATCGTGTGGTCATCTGATTGAATTTTGATGTAGCTTTTGAAGTGCGTATGGAATCTTATAAGGAGAAACACTGCTACGTTGTCCAAAAAAAAAAAAGTTTACTTCAGTAGAAACAGTTTAATGCATAAAAACTTAAGTGTATATATAGGTTTTGTAATTTATATATATATATATATATATATATATATAAAGATTTTGTACTTTTTTTCTGTACATGTGAACATTTATAATTGGATGTGAGAGCCTTTAACTAATGTTTTATGTGGTAATCTGGTCTGTAGAGTCCATATCTTATAAAAACACGATTGCTGTTGAACCTGTTATCAGCACAGCGATTCAGCTGTAGGCCCAAGGCCACAGATAACAACCTTTTTGATATATATAGTACAATAACATGACTTCAAATTCAATATGGCTATATAAACAATTAATATTGATTAACATGTTTCAGACAAAAACTGCTCAGCAATTCCATATATTTCTTATCTGTCTGTGAAAATGAAATCAGATGAAAAGCATCAGGGATCCATGTTGCCAAGCATGCACTGGAATACAGATTACACTCAACTCCACTCCAGTTTTTCCATTTCATGCTTCCAGCATGCAAGAGAGAGAAATCCCGCTATTTTATTCACTAGAGAAAACACAGATGTTTTGAGTTTTTTAAAAACCTGCTCCTTGCTTTAGGCAAACTCCATTTCCACTCTGTAGCATTCACTTACTGTAGTCTGGAATGCTGTGAATTTACAAGCGGAGTGTGCAAACAGTGAAAAATACTAATGTGTTAGACCAACCTTTGAGAACATGTTGACAGTCAAACTAATTTGAGGACCAGAATGAATTGTTTTATATTATAATTTAATACATGCAAATAATCATCCAAGATGTTCATGTCTTTCTGTCTTCAGTCGTAAAGAAATTATGGTTTTTGAGGAAAACATTTTCTTCATATAATGGACTTCAGTTGTGCCCCCAAATTTGAACTTTCAAAATGTATAAATGCAGCTTCAAAAGGCTCTAAACGATCCCAGCCAAGGAAGAAGGGGCTTATCTAGCGAAACGATTTAAAAAATAAAAATTTGTATACTTTTTAAGCACAAAAGCTCATGTAGCACAAGCTCTGGAATTTGCGTTCTTGAATGATTCGTTCATTTTGAACAAATCTTTAATGTGACTCAGGAAGAATGAGTCGTCTCAGGGAGTGATTCGTTCAGTTGCGCATGCGCAACATTTTTCAGATTTTTCGAGTCGTTCGTTCATCTCATGGGGCTGTCACATGATGAATGAATGACGCGAACCTGAAAACTTGTCAGATAAGAGGTGAGGTGAGCTAATCATAGACTAAAGACCCAGACTAAAGAAAAGATTAAACAATGAATTAATCTTTTCTGTTTCTTATAGCATTACAGTTTTGTCTTGTTTGTAGTGTGATCATATTATTTTCTCCTACAACTTCAGAATCGTCCGACATCATTGTAGCTTTTTGATTGTAAACAGCATTTGACTTACTTGCACTTTGTTAGGCTTTTTCGCGTTCGCTTTGTAAACACTGGGTCTATAGTTCAATATGATTCAATAGTATGTAGTGTCATGAACGCGCATTTCAGAGCCTGTGCTACACAAGCTTTTGTGTCTAAAAAGTATACAAATTTGT
>JAHKKF010520022.1:4449-37880 GCA_019740295.1 Labeo calbasu | reverse complement strand
AAGAGCCACCACACACAGACGTGTCAAGGAATTTGGCTACAGTTGTCGTATTCCTCTTGTTAAGCCACTCCTGAACCACAGACAACGTCAGAGGCGTAGAAATGGACTATTGCCCAGTGGTCCAAAGTCCTCTTTTCAGATGAGAGCAAGTTTTGTATTTCATTTGGAAACCAATGTCCTAGATTCTGGAGGAAGGGTGGAGAAGCTCATAGGCCAAGTTGCTTTAAGTCCAGTGTTTCCACAGTCTGTGATGATTTGGGTGCAATGTCATCTGCTGGTGTTGGTCCACTGTGTTTTTTGAAAGCCAAAGTCACTGCACCCGTTTACCAAGAAATTTTAGAGCACTTCATGCTTCCTTCTGCTGACCAGCTTTCTAAAGATGCTGATTTCATTTTCCAGCAGGATTTGGCACCTGCCCACACTGCCAAAAGCGCCAAAGGTTGGTTAAATGACCATGGTGTTGGTGTGCTTGACTGGCCAGCAAACTCACCAGACCTGAACCCCATAGAGAATCTATGGGATATTGTCAAGAGGAAAATGAGAAACGAGACCAAAAAATGCAGATGAGCTGAAGGCCACTGTCAAAGAAACCTGGGCTTCCATACCACCTCAGCAGTGCTACAGACTGATCACCTCCATGCCACGCCAAACTGAGGTAGTAATTAAAGCAAAAGGAGCCCCTACCAAGTATTGAGTACATATACAGTAAATGAACATACTTTCCAGAAGGCCAACAATTCACTAATTTTTTTTTTTTTCTTATGAAGTATTCTAATTTGTTGAGATAGTGAATTGGTGGATTTTTTAGACTTAAACTACTTCAGTCTGTGTGCATTGAATTTATTTAATACACAAGTTTCACAATTTGAGTTACTGAAATAAATTAACTTTTCCACGACATTCTAATTTATTGAGACGCACCTGTATGTATGTTTTTTTTTTTTTTTTTTTTTAAAGAAAATGACAGATCGTTTCGCTAGATAAGACCCTTATTCCTCGCCTGGGATTGTTTAGAACTCTTTGAAGCTGCACTGAAACTGCATTTTTAACCTTCAATCCATTAAGCACCATTGAAATCCACTATACGGAGAAAAATCCTGCAATGTTTTCCTCAAAAAACTTAATTTCTTTGCGACTGGAGAAAGATATGAATATTTCGAATGACATGGTGATGAGTAGGGGTGTAACGATTCACTCATTATCTCAATGCATCGATTATAAACACTGAGGATGCATATGCATCGATCTTGAAACATAGATTTTTGAATCGTGAATCACTGATGTCAGACAGTAATCGATTTAAAACGCTAATAATCAAATGAATCGTGATTTCTATAGCGATTCAGTGCTTTCAAAATATATAGACATTTAATTACTAAGGGCACGAATTAATGGAGACCTTGAATAGCGTTGTTCGTGTTCTCACATCTGTCTTTCACAGGCTCCACTATTTACCGCCTGTCACTGGATTGTGCTTGTCCTCTGTATAGCTCTCACATATTATTGAACAGCCAATGTGATCTCTCCTTAGTACTCGTGGCCAATAATGCTAAAAGTAAAGTAGTTTTTCTTTTCTGTAGTTTTTCAATGGCTCACATCGTCAACATTACCTGAGCTGTTGAAGGCTGCGTATTTATTGCATGGATGAAGCAAAAATAATGTACGTGTCTAAAACATACACACAGTTCCAATGAATTATAAATGACTTTTAACAATATCGTTAAACGGAATGTACGAAGAGGCTGTTACAATAACCACAGCATTAACATCAACCTTGAAATAAGAGCTCAAGTTTTATCTGTCAGTCAGACACATGAAAGTTGCGTTCGTTACTGTAGCAAAGAGACATCGGGCGCGTTTCCTTTCAGAATCATCATTTGCCAATAGATAGGAAAAGTTAATTACTGTAGCTTTATATTTTATGAAAATAAGATAAAGAAGTTATCCAAATGAAAGAGAAGTAACCTCCCACATAGAACTTATGACCATCTATCACTGTATCTAAGCTGAATAAAATAAATATATTATAGAAACTATAAACTTTATTCTGTGATGAAAATGGAAAGAGTTTTGTAGTAGCCTCTATGGACCAATCATTAAATTGTCATTAGGAAAAATGTACGCAAAACAATTATAGATTACAAATTATAAATAATTGTCCAGCAGTGTATTTAATCGAATTGTCTCAAATTTAATTATGATAGTCTCGAATCAAATCGTTCTGAATTTGCAAAAAACGTTCTTGAATCAAATCAAAAACCTATGAATCGTGAATCAAAACGATTTACTGTCTACCCAAAGATTCACAGCCTTAGTGGTAAGTAAATTATTAGGAAATTTTTATTCTGAAAGTGGAGTAATCCTTTAAAATTTGTTGTTCCAAAATGTGAACCTTTCATAATCCATAATAGGGGCACTTCAACTTATTTTGTTTTCTGGGAAACATTTAAGTATTGTCTGTAGCTTCTGAAAGGCAGTACTAATTGAAAAAATAAGATATTTAGGCAAAATAAGAAAAATGTCTTCATTCTGTTCAAAATTTATACCCCTGGCTCTTAATGCATTGTTTTTCCTTCTGGAGCATTAGTGACCATTTGAACCTTTTATAATAGTTGCACATGAGCCCCTCAGTTGTCCACAGTGTGAAAAGATGAATCTCAAAATTATAATAATTTTTGGAAAGGGTTCAAATACACAAAAATGCTAAAAAAAAAAAGAATTTGTGGGACCTGAAGGACTTTTTTTAAGAACAGCAGTTTAACTGTTCAGGACAAACAAGGGACTCATGAACAACTATCGCTAAAAAAAAAACCACACACACGGCTGTGAATTAAGAATTAAGAAGCATAAGTAAACTTTTGAATGGTCATTTTTATAAATTCAACTACTATTTTCTCTAGTGGATTATATGTAAAATATTTTATGTGAAATATCTTATTCAGGTCAGTACTAAATAAAAAATAACATGCATTTTGTATGATCCCTCTTATTTTGGTAAAATAATTAACAAGGTGTATAAATTTTGCAAGGTATATGTAAACTTTTGACCTCAACTGTAAAACCTCACTTGATTATAGCTATGCATAAGCAACTCAAGTAACAATTTTTTAGCCTTTATTAAAGAGGTAGTTTATCCAAAAATGAAAATTCTAATTTCTCTCAATTCTCAAGTCATTAATTACTCGCCCTCATGTCGTTCCAAACCTGTAAGACCTTTGTTCGTCTTCAGAACACAAATTAAGATATTTTTGATGAAATCCAAGAGCTCTCTGACCCCCCATAGACAGCAAGGGTCATACCACGGTCAAGGCACAGAAATGTAGTAAGGACATCTTTAAATTTGCACATGTGTAAGTAGTTCAACCTTTATTTTTTGAAGCTAAAAGAATACTTTTTGTACGCAAAAGAAAACAAAAAAACTACTTTATTCAGCAATTCAACTCTTCTGGACCATTTTGACAATGTCCTTACCACGTTTCTGTGCCTTGACCGTGGTAGGACCCTTGCTGTCAGAGAGCTCTCGGATTTCATCAAAAATATCTTAATTTGTGTTCTGAAGATGAACTTGCGCGTCTTACGGGTCTTACGGGTTTGGAACGACCTGAGGGTGAGTAGTTAATGACAGAATTTTCATTTCTGGGTGAACTATACCTTTAATTTATGTTCATTGTTAATTCATGTTTGTTTATAATACATTAACTAATATAAATTTATACAATTTAAAATGCTAAAAATCAATTAGCATATGTATTAATTAACATTAACATAGATAAATAAATGCTGTAAACATATTGTTAGTTCATAGGGCTTACGGCATAAACAATCTGCTTGTTAGAGAGTAGATCACCTAAAAATGAAAATTCTTTCATCATTTACTTACCTTTAAGTTGTTCCAAACCTGTATACATTTCTTTCAGCGGTTGAACAAAATAGAAGATATTTTGAAAAATGTCGGTAACCAAACAGTTGATGGTAGCAGTTGACTTCCATAGTATATTTTTTCTTTTGTTTCGAAAACTCATTTGCAACAAATTGAGGGTAAGTAAATGATAACAGAATTGTTATTTTTTGGTGAACTGTTCAGTATGACATTGCTAATATATGCACAATGTGCGTTGCAATGCTACCAAAAGATTATGATCTTTGTCTCCATGCCGAAATCTCAGATTGCCAGAAGTGATGTATCTTTTGAATCGTTTAGAATCAAATGGAGAGTAGAAGTGTACACTGTTTTTTTGTTTTATGTTTTTTATTTATTTATTTATTTTTTTAAAAAGGGTTAGTTCACACAAAAATTTAAATTAGGCCATGATTTACTCACCCTCAATGCATCATAGGTGTATATGACTTTCTTCTTTCAGACGAATACAATTGGAGTTGTATTAAAATATGTCCTAGCTCTTCCAAGATTTATAATAGAAGTGGGTGTTTTTGTTCAACAGTCCAAAAGAAGTCCAATAAAGCGCATCCATCCATATTAAAAAGTGCCTCACATGGCTCCAGGGGTTGAATAAAGGCCTCCTGTAGTAAACTGATGCATTTTTGTAAGAAAAATAACCACATTAAAAATGTTAGAAACACTTTTTTCTAACTTACGCTAATTGTTGTGCATGCTAGCCATTCCGGGTGGATGACACAGGACGTATGCGCAGAGAATATGCTAGGCTTGCGAGAACCAACGTTTGTTTACAGGAGCAAAGGAAGCAAAAATCTCCTCTTTTGGTTTATGCCGAAATCCTCCGACATCTTTACGAATCCTTGTTTTGTACTTCTAATTCATGGCTGGTGTTTTGTTTTGCTCTGTCCTCTGCGCTTCCACGTTCTGCACTTCTCACCAGCCAATGCGCTACACGTATGTCCTACGTCATCCGCCTGGAACGGCTTGCGCACATGACAGTTAGAAAGAAGAAAGTCATATACACCTAGGATGCCTTGAGGTTGAGTAAATCATGGGCTAATTTAAATTTTTGGGTGAATTAACCCTTTAAATGTGTGATATAAATAGCTGTGCTTAGAAACTTCTGTTAGTATAGTATTGTAATAGTTAAGTATAGAAAGTATTCACTGAAAAAACTAAAAGCTTGGACCCAGAAACAGTATTTTTTACATCACGACTTAGCAAATGGATTGTTGACAAATCAAACTATATAACAAAGTGTTAACATGTCAGTGAAACAACTAGTTTACTGATGCAATGCTCGCTAAAATTTTACACAAAATTGGCACAAATTTTGTAAAACACATTTAAGTCCCAATCCCCAGAAACATATTAATATTAATAAGAGCATTTACCAGCTTGAGCCAAGGCTGTGGCTGAGGTTGTCATATTTTATGCTACACTATACACAAGAAACTATTTCACAAGTAAAAATGTCCTTTAAAAATGCAAAATACACGTGTCCTTTGTGTTTTTCTATGCACTTTACAGGATTAAAATTGTGTATATTAGCCAAAAGTTAATTTATCGTCTGTAAAGTTGTGCATGTAACTATACAGAGTTTAACATTTTTAAATATAATTGAATGTTGTTGGTAGTAATGCCACCTGAAGGAGGAACAACAAAAAAAATAATCTTTAGAATTGTTTAGAGATTTTAAAGTCTAACTTTAAAATATTGGTTTTCAGTGTATCCTGTATTATTGGTTTTGATTTTAGGCAAGAATTATTTATTTATTTTAATTATTAATTATTTATTATTAAAGAATTATTTCAGTATGTAACTATTCAAAACTAATGCAAGTAGGCTACATGCAGAGCTCACTCAGCTCGGTGATCTAAAACTGGATGGAGGTCATGCAAAATAACAGTTTATAACAATGGGTGAAAAAACACTAATGTACTAAAGTAAAGCAGCGGTAAAAGCCACCTGTCTTCCTGTAGTACAGATCGCTCATTTAGGCCCTCAACAGCACAGCAAACACCCTTAAGACTCATATGAATGAAAGTAAACTACTCTGTTTGCATTCGCTGACTCTGCTGGTGTTTGACAGCAGGCCCTTCACTCATTTAACACAGGCAAATCATTTGTCATTAGTATTTAGCCTGAGCAAATCAAGCTCACACTCTATTCAAAAGCACTTGACTTCCCCTAAAGCAACATTTAGCTTGGTTCTTGCTGGAGGGGCTGGTGAGGACTTGGGGAACATTCTGAGCAGAGGAATGAAATGGTTTGTGGAATAATTCGGAGCAGATGATGGCATTGTGAGCGGTGCCAGCAGCTGCCATATGGTCGTGTAATGGGGGCTGTCATCGCCTTTATTACCGAATGACAAGCACCATGTTAAACTTAATAACCCACAGGGGCAGACTGCTGTTTATGTGCTCCTGCAAACGCATTATAAATGAAATAATTTTTGATGGAGTTGTGGGAGGGGGGCGAGTCGTTGTCAGCCAGCCGTAAAGGGGCCTAATGTTGTTTGAAAGGTGGTGTGCTGCGGCAGTACGGCTGCGAGAGTGCTAAATAAAAGGCAGCGATTTGCCTGGGGGTATACACCCAGCAGGCATCCCCTCCTCTCTTTCACACCCTCCACCAGGATTTGACAAGCTGCCTAAATGGCCCTCTTTTATGTTTAGCCATGAGTAACAAATTTGGGGGGAATCACAGAGTGCCTGCTCGCCTGCCCCAGAACGGACCCTCTCCATAAAGGCCAAATGAGAGTTTAAAGCACAAACGTCTCGAAAAGATGAGGTGATAATTTGCTGTGCACGTGTCTCTGCGTACTTCCACAGATAGAGCAGTTACAAAGTCAAATGGTCTCTCTGGAGAGCGAGATCATGCGGTTGCGAGAAGACAACCGGGCACTACAGCAAACGAACGGAGCGCTGGCTGGAGAGCGGGGTGATCTGCAGGCCAGAGTTCAGCTTCTGCAGGAACGTAAGCAGGCGGCAGAGGCCCAGGCCGGAGAAGAACGGGACCGACTGTTTGCCCAGATGCAGAGCTTTGAGAGACAGGCAAAGGAGGCAATGAGAGTGGCTGCTCAGGCCAGACACAGACTGCTTAAGCTCCGCCAGGAACTGGGAGTCCTTCGAGCAGAGAGAGATTTTCATCGGTCCGCAGCTAAACACAGGGCAAAAGCCGCCACACTGGCAAACAATAAGAGCAGGTCCAAAACACCCTGGGTCGACGCCTCCAGCAGAACGCGCATGCGCTCGACACTGAACAGGATGGACAGTCCCGCCAAGGACGACTGGGAGGACATGAGCGCAGACAGGTACTTCCCCCACCTTTCACTATCCCTGTCTCTTTCTCACTTTCCATCTCTCACACTCTCATTATTTTTCTGACTGTAGGGACAGCACGCATATGCAAAAACACAAGCAAACGGGTGATTGAATCCCAGCTTCTGTCTAGTTGGTATTCAAAAGAGAAAAAAAGAGCAAGAGGGGGGCAGAAAGAGGGAAAAAAATCAGATCCTTTGAATTATCCTGGGATGTCTTGCTAGGAGCTTATTGACTGAAATTTGCATGTAGAATTAGCCACCTCTGAGCAGCCGAGTTGAACCGGCGCCAGGAAGCACCTGAACCCGCCCGCAGCACCTCACTTTCTGCCCAGTGCCATTTTCCCAACGTCATGAGCCCCGAAATTGACAGTTTGGCAGGTTAATTTAATTTGTGATTCCTTTGCATATTCATCCCTGACAGAGGAGGAGTCCCAGGCAAATTCTGGCCAATCAATTGAGTTTTCCTATGACACTCTTATTCAGCTATGGTCCCAGCATCTCCCTTCTCTCCTCCTCTTTCTATATTTTCTCTAATTTAACAGGATAAATTTTGAATGACTCTTTTCGGCTCTCTACCAGATGTCTACAAGCTGTTTAACATCCTCCAAAATCTTCCGTAATTATTTCATGAAAGTTTTATGTCATCTCCTGCATCAGAGTTTATGGCATGATGGATGGTATGATGATTTCCAATGATACCAGTTCAGATTTATTTCACCCAAATGCACCACTACTAACAGAACGGCACGCTGGAAGCTTTCCAAATCTGTCTCCAAGAGGCTCTTGTATGAGATGCCGCAGCATTTAGAGTGTCCCAACTGTGCCTCAGCAGTTTGAGTTACACACCACACATGGGTGTTTAAGTTTCTGGGTTGTCTGCTTTTCTGCTAATTAACCACTCTCATATGGTATGTCTCATAGTAGTCCCAAATATCTCTTTATCTTGGTAAATAAGTCAACTTTATCTCCGCAGTGACAGTGAAGAGTTCTCTGACAGCCTGGAAAGTCGATATTCTGCTCAGACTCGTCGAGCTTCTAGGAAAACTAAGGTTTGTTACACAAAACGTTTCAATTATTTTTAGGCTGTATCCTCTTCTTTTCTGTTTTATATTATGTGTTCAAATTAAATGAGTGTGTCATTTGCCTAAAAATCAGTATGTTTGTTTTCAACAAGATTCATAACAAAGACCTAAAAATAACTAAAGACGTTTATTTTAAGGTCCAATTCTCATTATTAACAAGCCATTAATTACGGCTTCTGTTGTTAAGTTTGTGTATTGGGCAGGATTAGGGATGTAGAATATGGCCATGCAGAATATGTGCCTTATAAGCACTAATAAACAGCCAGTATGTTAATAATAGGTATGCTAATACGCAACTAATTAATAGTGAGAACTGTTCCCTATACTAAAGTGTTACCAATGTTTTAAAGGTGAAGTACATTATGTAATTCCATGAAACAACTGCAAAAATAATGGCTAAAGGTTCTTTATTTTATGGTCCTTGTTATATGTTACATGTATTTACTGTAGTAATAACAGTAAGTAATGCATAATTATAATAACTCACCTTAAACCAAACTCTAACCCTAATGCTAGAGTAGGTACATGTTGTTAATTAATATTACTCGGTTCGTGTTTGTGTAATTACACTATGACAAGGACAGCTTGAAATAAAGTACGGAAATTTACTGAAAATGTCCTCCATCTGCCATTGGTCGTCCAAACAGACTGCATCCGCAAACTAGGCTGTATCTGAAATTACATGCTTCCCCACTATATTGTAGGCAATAAACAGTATTCACGGGATGACCTAGTGTTTCCGGCAAGATTCTTAAGTGTGCATTCCATGGACACTTTACTATCCCATGAGGCTATGGGAGAAGATTTGTAAATGGCAGTAAATCGATGCAGCTGACGCTGGTAAGCTACATGACAATGACAACATGCCTAATGTAGTACGTCTGGATTACATCTAGAAACAAAGTCATATTTACAAGCTACTGTGTTAATACAGTGACTGTAAAGAGATACAAGGAAAAGAAATGGAAATAATTATTTTACAGGTGGCAAGAATTATTTTACAAATGAGCAAAACAGAGAATAACAGTTACTTAATTTCTAAAACTATGCCAAAAAAACCTTAGACTGCCACCTAGTTAAGCAAATGCACATATAGACATGTATGTATATTATTGTGAGCATATGTCATTCACTTTATTATTTATATATTAATATATTATATATAATATATATATATATATATATATATATATATATATATATATATATATATTTTGTTTTTGTTTTTTGGTAGGTAGTAGGTGCCATATTAAATGTGGTATAATNCATATGTCATTCACTTTATTATTTATATATTAATATATTATATATAATATATATATATATATATATATATATATATATATATATATATTTTGTTTTTGTTTTTTGGTAGGTAGTAGGTGCCATATTAAATGTGGTATAATGAAATCACCCCACCCTTAACCAGTAAGCACGAACAATATAAACTGTGGTCAATTTGTCAACTGCTTTAAATGCTCAAGCTTTTTAAAGTCAGGATAAATTTTGGTCAATGGTTTTATTGTTCTTCGGCTGGAAAGAATAATTCTGTAAGTGATTCAAAGCAGAAAGCTTTGGTATGAAGTCTTTATATGACGTCTACTCAAAGATCGGGCCTAAGCTCATGTAATTGGTTGAGGCAATGTTGCTGTATCCTCAGTGCCTACGTTTTAAAACTTTTGAACAGAATCAATCTACAAATAGCTTATTTATAGTTAAAAAAATTATGCTCTTCACCTTGAAATTGCCTCTTTTCATTTACGAAGTGAAGAGTTCAAAAAACACATTTTCCTCTTGACTTTAAGCAGCTGTGTCGATTGGGAGATGCATATCAGAGGTGTCTGTTCCTGTAAAGTGCGATCTCTTCTCGACAGACTCTCAGGGCTCCACTGGCTCTCCCCCATCCCCTCAGGGAACATGGAAGCTCCATATCTTCTCCTCTTTTCGCTTCCTCTCAGCTCTACAGCTGTCAGCCCTCTCTTAGATCCTGCCTGAATGCCTCTGTGTACTCGTCAACCGTGCTGGCTCACATCGGCGTGACAGTGGAGCAGAGCACTGCGCCGCCCGTGTCACACTAAAGAGCTTCTGAATAAATCCGTGATCAAACCCACAGAGAGGGAGAGAGAGACTGATCAAAACCTTTTTAAATAGTGTTCGATACAAACGAGGGGAAAAGCCAAAGCCTCTTTGATGTGACTACAAACGCTTCCTCTGTGTCACTCTGCCGTGAGCCGCCATGTTACGTTATGTTAAACTGTTGCCCCAGCTTTTTGTGTCATGTGTTGTGTTTCCACCTCTTCCCTGCTTGCAGGGCTGCAGGTACATGCTGATCTGCCCCACAGACAGGCCTGGAGAGGAATCTCAAACCCGAAACATCCAATTCCAAGGTAACCTGGTTGACGCAACTGTGCTCAAGCGCTTACATAATGAGTGATTGTTCGCTCTTGATTGCTTGTACCAGCCTTGTCCCATAAATTCTTAAAAAGCAGAAAAGAAAACTGAACATAATATAAATCTAGAAACAGTTTCTCTTCAGTTTCATTCTTCAAGCAAAATATGCTGTTTGTAATTGTTAAGATAATCATTGTTTACAAAAAAAAAAAAAGTTGCCCAAATATTCCTGCCATCTCTTCTGCCCCACTGCAGTTGTGTTAGAAGTTGACACTGGATGGTTAAAACATCACATTGTTTATAGTTATCTATAAGAAAATAGAAAAGAAAATGTTGTTGTCAAAAAATTACGGACAGTTACTTGCGTACTGAATAAGAAGCTCAGTCACTGTGGTGGGACATTTTAGTTTTACAATCAAAATCCTATATTTATAATATTTTTATTCAGCAAGAATGCATTAAATTGATTATAAGTGACAGTGAAGACTTTTACACTTACTGTAGATGGATATAAATATGTACATATATTAAAAGAAAACAAAAATTTGTTACAATATTTCACAGTCTTTGTTCAAATAATTGCAGTGAATAGGACACTTCTTTCTAAAACATTCAAAATTTAACTTTGTCATTACAGAAATACATTTTAAAATATGTTAAAATAAAAAAACTTTTCAAAATGAGTTTTCAACTTGTTATAATATTTCACAATATTACTGTTTTTGCTGTGTTTTTTTTATTAAATAAACGCAGCCTTTAAGAGACAACTTAAAACATTTGAATGGTAGAATAAAACTAACTGAACGCAATGAAATTTTAATTCGAGAGACTTAATTTTAAGGAACAAGAGCACATTAGCATGCCATGATGTCCGTTTTGTAGTATGTTGGGCATGGGAAAACCACACAATTACAAAATGCATGGTCCTTTATATTGTATTGTTTATTTTGTTATTGAAGACATAACTTCAGATTAACGTTTTGCTGAAGCAAAATCTTCCTTCAGTCGTTTTGTGAAAATGAAGACTCAAGGGTTTAACCAGAACACAATTCTGCATGAAAAGAATTTAAGATATTAAAGTAGCCTTTAATAAAGTATAGACATAAATGTATTATTTTGTGTAATAACATATTAAAATTAAATAAATATTAAAGCCACAACAGTCACAATAACAGTTTTTTGTTTGTTTGTTTTCAAAATAAAGCAGTGGCTGTAGATGTTGTGGATATAACGTTGTTCTGTTGATTTTGTACTGTAAAGCATAATTAAAGTGTCGTTACAACCCTAGTATCCACTGTCAGATTGGAAGAGACTGACGGTAGCATTATGTCCTCTTCGCCACCCTCAGGTGCCTCTCTGCAGAAGATCAGGAAGAAAAGAATTTCAAAGTCCCATGCTGTTTTGCAACAGCGTCTTCTGTCCCTCCAGCAGCAAGTCACAGCTCTACAGGCAGGCAAACAAGCGGCACAGCAGCTTGCAGCAGAGCAGAACCACAAACATGTGCAAACTCAAGTGCAGTTAGACTCCCTTCTCCAGCAACTCAACGCCAGCAAGCAGCTTTCAAAGGTACTGTGGGACCAGAGCCACTCCACTAACACTTTATTCACTTCTGGGGCTATTTCAGGAAATACAGGATTGATTATTTATTTATTTTTATTAAAAAACGTTTTATCAGCATTGATATAAAAAAGTTATTAAAAATTGTAAATAAGTTAGAGTTTAAGTTATGTCTTAAAATCCTTGTGCTTTAAGGTACACAGTAATAATTTATTAATGTAATGGTTTATTATCAAATGTTAGTCATTACAGCTTTATCATACTATATACATATAATACACACAATCTAGCATACTTGTAGAGTTATTGGATGTTTTTGGTCCAGATGAAAATACTATGGACTAGGAAAGAGAGCCAAAAGGGCCTCTTAGAAAGGAAGGAAAAGGGTTAATAGATGAAAATATTTATTGTTAATATTTAACAGTGTTGAATTTGTTGCATTAAACAAAGTACAATGTTTGAATTGGGACATAGTTTATATATTATAATATTAGCATAAAAACTATTTATTTAAATAATATTCATTATTTAACTATTTATTTTATTTTCTAAAATTTTCTTTAGTTTTTCTGGACGTATTGGTTTAGTGATGTGTGGAGACAGACTTTATAGTGCTCATACTTGCGTCCGTTTGTTTTCACATGTACATGCACAGTGTCATGTGTTGGCTCCAGTTAGACTGTGCAGTTGGAAATGCCAAGCCCATCTGAGATTTGATTAAGACTCCTGAATGGAACAGGAGGTCAAGATGAACGCCCTAGTGTCCATTCCATCTCTCTTTCCAAAACACACCCTGCTGCAATGACACTTTGCGTCTCTGTGTGTGTGTGTGTGTGTTTGCACATGCGCATATATGACTGTTTGTTTGTTTGACTCAAAAGCTTGCATTATTAATGGAGTGGTGAAAGGGCAGCAGGTTGAGTGCCCTCGCACGCTGCCCCCTGCTGCCCTGTAGTGTGATCACCCTCTTTAATTGGCTAGAGGTGGAGTGTCCAGATTTGATCCTCTTGTCTGATTAGGTGATGAAAATCACAGTAGTGTGTGGAACATGACTGTGTGTGTAGTTTATGTTCATTTGAGAGTTTTGTTGCTTTTTTCTCTCTTTGGCTTGTGTAAGAATGGTTTTCTGTGAGAAAACTTTACAGGGGATCAACAGACAGACAGAATTCTGTAGAGTGAAGAAAACACCTTGGGAGGAACCAGACACATCCTCCTCAGCTCACCTTAATTGGTCAAAACAGTCATTAAACGATCTGTTATTTTAATTCAACCAAAATTTGTTTCAGTACTGACTGCTATAGATTGACTAAAAAAAGAATTAATCGCACAGTTTTCTTTAACTAAACATAATTAATTGCAACATTATTTGTAACATAATTTGTAATAATTCATATGTTTCCACATTCTCCAAACTGATGTGGAAACAATACCAACAAAGACATGAACAAAAACAACAGCAAAGTTATATATAATATTTTACATATTTATTTATTGGCTGCTTTTTCTAAGTACTATGGATGAAAGCCACTATTACACATATTTTTACTATTAACTAAGATTTTTCTTTTAATGAAGTCCAATAAAAAAATAAATAAAAAGTGCTCCCTAATCTAAAGCATTACCCAAAATGATTATTATTATTGATATTTTAATTTCTGGGGATAAAAGAAGTAATTATAAACCATTAAATAAGCAAAGTATAATTGAAACGCAGGCCTAAATTGCAAGTGGTCAGATTGTCTTAGTTTAGAATTTATTAACTACTACAGAACGTTAAAAATATTTTAACAGCTTTGAGTGATTTGATTTAAATATTTTAAGATACTATGGGCCAGTTTTACTAAACAGGGCAAATTAGTGCAAGAGCGCAATTCCAAAACAGCACCGATGGGAGGGGAAACTTCTGCAGTGATTTACTAACAATGCGCAAATTAAAGAACACAAACGCAACATCTTATTTGCATATCGACACGACGCACTATACCAAGCGCAACGCAAATTAGCGTAGTTGCAAGTAAAGAAATAAAAAAGCCACAGTACGTTGAAAAGAACCGAAGGCCAAAAAATTAAGGTTTGCTAGAAGTTTTGATAGACCTGGTGTTGCATGACTCCTAGTTGAAGGTTCCCGTCTTTTATTTCCTGAAGCAAACTAAATATAACATAGCTTGGCAAACGATATGTTTGAATAATGTATTAAAATATTAAAATAGCTTAAGACATGCATTTTTTGGGCGTTAAGTAAATGCGGATAATTTGACGAACGCAAGCATTAAAATGACTTTAATTAATGACCTTAAGTTGAAAACTCCCTTAAATTTGGTGTGTGAAAAGGAAACTCCTACAAATGCATATTCAATATGATTAGGTGCAAAAATAACGGTGTCCATGCCTTTTTAGCGTTAATTGTTCACTGCGTTTTTAGTAAAACCTGACAGTACAGTTTTAACACCAAAATATAGTTTGCTCTTAGTAAAACTGGCCCTATAACATTAGCTAAAGGATATGGGGGACATTAGAATAGTTACATCCGGATTAAAAGAAAAATATAATTATATATGTAAATTTTATTATTATTTTTTAAATCTAATTAAACAGGAAATATCACCAAAATTAACATGTTATTTTTCCCAAACCTATTACTGACAGAAAGATTAGTTGTGTAGTTGATCCATAATATTTTGGGTAGTCTTTTTGGTAATGGGCCGATGGGGTGTCCAGTGGTCTTGTGAATCCGGCTGTAAGTACCGATAAAGTAATGCAGATAAATGGAGAGGGGGAAACATTAATACGTATTAGGCATTGAGGCAAATATTGATATGATGTGAGCTGATGTAAGGCTCCACCAGTGCTAAGTATGGCAGCCAGGGTAATAGACAGCAGCCCACCATCACGCCATCACCTGGAATAGTGTGGATTTTAACACTTGGGTGTCAAACCCAGCTCTGCACCTTTGAATGCAAATATACTTGTGTATATTCATGAGTTCACCTAGCCGTATGCTCTTCCTTTTATTCTAAATTGATTTATTAGAATGGTGTCTGATCCCACAGCCGAGTAAACCGTTCCTAAGTTCTAAGTCCTATGATGGAAGGAGATGCAAAGAGGAAATAAGAGAGCAATTTTGTCCACTAAATAAAAACTTTTATATCTAAATAAATGGAAATTACTTTTGACTTAAGAATCATTCATGTGAATTTCAGTAGTGTAATAAAAACTATTTTAGTCTACGCTTTGTGTCTTATCAGAAAGTGATTGACTTAATGGTTTAGTGAAATACACTGATTCGTTCAGAAATGAAAATACAACCGTGGTTGCTCAGTTTTATGCAAAAGTTGATTCTTCTTGTTGGAACAACAAGATTATTATCAGGAAAATATTTGTAAAGTAACACAATATTGTGTGTAAAATGTAAATGTAACTCAATTTAAATTTCTTGTTAATTAAGCTGTTGCATAAAAGTCGCACACAATTGTGCATTTGTTCTGATTTCAGGTATGATTATATTTATGTTATATAACTTGAATTTTAAATTATTTGCATTTCTGACAAAATTTGGCCTTTTTTCTGTTGTATAATTGTATCTGTAATTGTGTTGAACAGCCAAGTTGCGCATTGCTTTTATTCATTTGCAAATTCTGGGTCGTGTTTTTTTTTTTTTTATTTATTCTTTTCCTCCCCTGTGTGAGTGAGAGTCTGTGTTTCTTCTGTATTAGTGTTCGTGTCGGGTGTCACACTACTCTCAGCTCACATTGATCCCTGTGCCCTTTGTGGTCTGGTATCGATCCTTTATTTTGCTCATTTTAATGTCTCTCTCTCTCTCACTCTCTTTCTGTCTCTCTCTCTCTCTCTCATTATATTGTCTAGGCAGAAAAGACAAAGCTCCTGTGATAAATGGGCAAGTTCAATTAAACCTACAAGCAGAGTAGTCCTGCTGTACCAGAGTTGAAGTGTCACAGAGCTCCTGTAGTGATCACACGGATGTCATATGCAGTATTAGCAGAGAATGGATCTCTTATTACAGACTCTGTGATGTATATTAGATGAGTTGAATGGCTTCTCGCTTCCCTACATGTGTTAGCGGTTGATGGTTGTTTTAGCAGCACCTGATATAATGCATCTGCTGTAGTGTGTGAGTGAGTGTGTGTGTGTGTGTGTTCCTTGTTCTCTCTAAGTGGAACACATGCTCAACAGTGAAGTGACACTTTCATCAGTCAATCACAGTGCATATCCCTGAGGAGCTTACAGCTGATGTCTCTCCTTTTTTTCCTCTTTCACTCCTTCCTTTCTTAAAAATAAAGAATTAACATATTTTTTATTTTATTTAGTGCCCCAACCACAAGCTGGTGCTGTGACACAATAAATGCAGGTGACAAAAGTGCTGTATGTGTTTTGATTCTGAGCTCATGTTGTGACGCTTGACAGAGGAAGTACACTTGATGTACTTTGACAGGTTAGACACATTCACCTATCTACCCCCACTCAGGTCAGCTTTCGCGTGAAGACTGCTGTCACACCTTTGAGCCGTTCAGATTAATCATGGCGGTGGGATTAATCATAGTGTGGCAGAACCTCTCCTATCACCACGGCGGAGGGACTTGACAGCCTGTTTGACAGGCCGGGCCTGTAATATGCGTAATTTGCAGGTGTAGTCCATGTTCCTCTTTTAGGAAGGGTCGGGATTACCTCAGGATTAGACTTCTCTTCTGACAGCGAGGCTTTCAGAGGCTGTTAGCGCTAAGCCAAACTAACCTCCCCACATCTCGTCCGAGTTCGGTGAGAGAGACGAGTGTGACTGGATTCTAACAAGCTTGACAGTTTAATTTACTGCTCCAGGTGACTGACTGGTCATGGCAGTTCGTAAATCACTGATCTGTAGAAGCCGTCTGCTCAAGCATTCTCACACAAAAAATTCTAACAAAGGGTTCTTGGGGTCCACGTGCAATTTGAGAGTAAGAGGCTAAATGCATTTTTAAGTTAACTTATTATAGATATTAATTAAATATGTATAGCACAAATATTTTTTACATTTAGCAAATGTTATATTATTGTTATAGATATTATGTTAATTACGTGTAACAGTTATTTTTTAATACTATACAGATTATACAGAATAATTTAAAATGAATTCATAAATGATTTATAATAGTTTATGAAGATTTAATCTTGTAACATGAAAATATTTTTGTCTCTATAATATCACACTCAATCTTTTCTCTTTTTTTCCACAGTATATATTGTTGACATAAAAAGGTATATTTTTATGTTTACACCTTTTAAAAATGTATAACTTTTAGGGCTGTCAAACGATTAACTGCGATTAATCGCAAAATAAATTTGAGTTTGCCTAATATATGTGTGTGTACTGTGTGTAATTATATAAATGCAAACACATTTATGTGTATATTTAAGAATTTTTTGTTATAATAATTTATATTATATATAAATTAAAATATTTTGTACATAACATATTTCTCTTAAATATATAAATTAATTTGTGTGCATTTATATATACATAATAATTACACAAAGCACACACACACATATTAGGCAAACTCAAACTTTTATTTTGTATGCGATTAATCACAATTAATCGTTTGACAGCCCTAATAACTTTATATTTTTGGAAGTGAGTCCCTCGCAGCGGTATCATCATATCTTGGGGTCCTTGGCATATAAAAATTTGAAAACCTGTGCTTAATAAGACAGCTTATAGGAGACCAGAGGATGTGTCTGTACGCAGACAGAACGCCACATGATCCTCCAGTGCAGGGTCATTTATAAACCCTCAGTTTACTGGAAACACCATCAGTGCCTCTCAGTGTGTTGCCGGCATGTCTTTCATTAGCACAAACCTAAAAAAGACAGAGAGAGAAAATGCTCTATTAAAAGGTCAGAAACCAGATATCAGCAGTTGTATGAATGGTGTTTGAGATGTTCCACAAGAAACTGTGTGTGTGTGTTTGTGTGTTGACGTTTTCCTCCGATTTGCCCCATATTGTATGCTGGGTGCAGTAAAAAATCATTATGTTTGGACAGAGGGTGAAGTATCGCAACTGAGTGTTGTTATAAACTCTGTGGTTTTATTCCCCAAACAGGGCTTTGTGTTATTCACTTAGTTCTATGCAGTAACTGTGTATGTTAGTGAGTGAGAGAGCAATTAGCCCTAGTGCTCAGCTTTCAGCTCTACGCAGTGCTGATAAACTCCCAGAGTGCACTGGGATGCGCCGACAATGGCTCTATTAAGGCTGACAATCAACAGAAAAACGGAGGAATGATCTGCCTCCTTATTAGCATACAGCTTTAATCGGATTTAGGGCTTTAATCACAAACTGCTATGTAGTCCTGAGCCTAAAAAATGCTCCTTAATCATAAAATTCAGCAGAAAATGTTTAATCAGACTTTTGCCTTTTTGTCATACTGCTCACTTAATTGATATTTATCTGCTCCTTTGTTACGCAGCTGTTGTAAGAGCTCCTACATGTGGATTTGTTTATTCGTTGTTTGTGTGTTGGTGAGCAGAAGCAGGCGTGTGAGCTGGCTGGTCTGGAGCAGCAGAAGACGTCTCTGCAGATGGAGTTAGAGCAGTGGAGACGTATACGGCAGCAAACGTCGATGAACCCCCCTGCTATAGACACCGAGCGCCTGCAGGCCCAAGTCAAACAGCTCACTCACCGACTGAAGGTCTCTTACAATTATTTTCATTTCAATAGGTTCAGCTTATACATTTGATTGATAGATAAAAACAGTAACTTGTGTGGGATGACTAGCATCAGTACATAACATAAATAGACATTGTTCATGACAGTGAATTCTTTATAAAGGCCTAAACAAAATGGATCTTTTTGTATTTATTATTTACGTTTACATTTATTTATTTATTTTTGTATCTCAGCAACATAACAAGCAATTCATCACAGGCCAATAATATTTACACACAATGTCAGGTTTGTTAGAAAGCAAAATTAGGAAACAAGGTATTTACAATATAATATAAAATAATACAGTACAATATAGTATAAATAAGGAATAACTAACGATGGGCCGTTGAATTATTGACAAATAATGCTCACCTGTGGTAATAATGCGGCCGCGACATGCAGCAGAGTGGCTGTTACACCTCGGGTGGGTATTATTTTTCAATTATTCAACCACCTTGAAATATTTAAGAATGTTAAATCATTTTATTATTTGTTTATGTTTCCTGTGCAGTAGTTTCTCAACCATTTTTAGACTAGTAAGATGAGAAAATGAACCCATTGTTGATATTTTACATAAAAATACAAATATTATTAATTAAACATATTATTAAAATGTATTTTTTACTCCTTTTTTTCTTATAACACTATCCAATTGCATTTAGACACCTCATCAGTTGCAAGTTATCATAGGCCTGCTATAATATGATTTAACACTTCAGTTAAATAGAAGTAGTGTTAGATAGATAGATGCATACATACATATAGTTTACATTAATCATACAATCTATGTATTGATAAATTAAGACATGCCTGATTTGCTATGGATTTGATGGCCAGAACAAACAAACAAAAAGGCTGAAACTTGAAACAGAGTTCAAACATGCATTGAAATGTAAAGTTTGATTTTTTTTTCCATTTGAAGTATGTTTTCACTGTTTTTTTTTTTTTTTCTTTTCTTTTCTTTTTCTCCCTGTAAACAAGTTTTTGGTCTATAATATCAGCAAATTGAAATATGGGGTCTGGCACTGCTCTTTATATTTCTGTGTTGGTCTCAATGGTAGTGTCATGTTCAAGAGACAGGAGAGTGTGTGTGGGTGTGTGTTATATGCAGTCAGGATGTGTGCTACATAAACGAGACCTCCATTCCTTTCAACTAAAGACAAGGTGCACATACAAATATCCATCATTCACATGATCACAGGCATCCCACCAACTCAACCTGTCGTCAGAGTTTTCAGAGTTGCGTGTGCCTCTTACCTTGACACGCATTCACAGAGGTTGAACAAATGTGCCACTAAATAGATCAAAACCCAGCATAATAAGTAATGCTACAAAATGATAAATATATAAATATACAGTGCTACAATACATAATATAAGATTTAGTGACAAATAAGGATGTTTGAGATGATGAAAAGGAGAAATGGGAAGAAAAATTCTTAATTTTTCTTAAAAATGCAGACATTGTATTTCTGTTATTTTCTATTTTTACAAAACATTTTCTACAAAATTTGGATTAATGGCTCTAAACAAATGGCACGGCATATAACCATTAAGTAAATTCATTTAATTCTTGCTTTGATATATGACTGTGTGCACGTCATAATCATTTAATGAAAAAAATTACAATTTTTTGTTTTGTTTTGTGTGTGTGTGTGTGTGTGTGTGTTTGGTAATTAGGAATTTTCATGCTACTCCATTTGACAAATTCTGCATTTTCTTAAAAATGCAGACATTGTTCTTCTGTTCTTTTCTATTTTTGCTAAACGTTTAAGCCATTTTCTACAAAATTTGGATTAATGGCTCTAAACAAATGACACAGCATATAAAGTAAATTCATTTTATTTTTGCTTTGATATATGACTATGTGCACGTCATCATCATTTAATAATAATATTTTTTTTGTTTTTTGTGTGTGCTTGTTTGCTAATTATGAATTTTCATGTTACTCAACTCTGCCTTTTCATAAAAAGGTCAGCATATCTAATATAATTTAATATCAAATAAAAAATACTGATGTGGTGTTCAGTCATGTGGTTCTACAGGGGTCCTCTCTGTGATTTTATTATTGAAACAGAAATTATTATTTCCTGTTTATTATTTCCTTTATGGTTCTCTTGTCATGATAACAAAAAGTTTCTTGTATTTTGCTGACTTTGATTTGGCTAACTTTTTTCTTTAAATATTACCATTTAATTAATTTATTATTTTTTAAGAAATAAAAATAAAATACTGCACTACTGTACACAGTTTAACTTTTTTTAATTATTATTTTAATGAAATATTCTTCTTTATTACTATTCCCTGACCATTACACCACCTAAACATTTACTTTAAAGCGTCACAAAAATATACATATAAATGTGCATTCTATTTTAATTACTTCACAGATCTGAATAAAAAATTAATGTCACATGATCAACCATATGCCCATACGCAGGACATATGTAGATGTGTATATTTCTGTGAAACAGATGTGAAACAGCATCCTCATTAAGCATCCCGATGGCTCAATATTCATAAATGAGTCTTGCACGATGGGATATCAGATGATAGGATAAATGTGCGACTCTTTCTCTCCACAGAATGCCAGCAGTGAGATGAGCAAACACACTGCTGCTAACAAGAGCCTGAGGGCTCAGTTAGATGAAAGAGATCAGACACTGAAGGAACTGCACGAGAGGTAAATGCTCTCTATCCCCTCTCTTGACTGCCTCTCTTTCCTTCTTAGTCTTGAGGTATTCTCACTTCTTCACCCTCTCTTTCTCTTTCTCATGCTCTGGGTCACATTTGCAGTGTCTGATTCCACCATGTGGCAGACTTCAACACCATTCGTAGATTTTCAAAACCACAAAGCTGGCTGTGTATAGAGATACATACTAGCAGACAGAAGGAGACAGTGAGAGGAGGTGTAATTTCCTTCCCATGTAGTTATGCACTATTGTCATAAGATGTCTTGCCCTGGGCACCGAGTCTGACAGTCTGTTGTGTTAACTGGTTGCCTTCTCCCTGTCCTCTTGACTTCCTTCCTTTCTTTCTTTCGGCGTCACTCATTTCGAGCCATCTCAGTAGGGGTAGAAAAATGGCTGTTACAATAAATAAAACATTTAGTGAGGTTTTGCTTGAAACAAGTGCAGAAATCTCTGCAATTAAGGCAAATACTGTGTTTTTCGCAATTTTTCCTCTCAAGAAAAATTGATCTTGTTTGAAGTATGTTCTCATCTCTACTGGAAAACAAAGGTATGGATTGAGAATAGCTTTTTTCCAAGATGTTGATGCTCAGAAGTGTGTGAAAGTCGCAGCGTGTGTCCGCAGACACGTAAAACTCAGGGGTTTCACGCCAGTCTGTGACAACATGTGAAATCACAGATGAGGAGTCCCTGTGAGCAGAAGCCGCCTTACGCCACGCAGCTTGTTTAAATGAAATACATGTCTAGACGCTGTAAAAAATACATCTGCTGCACTGCCTTCAAAAAAAGTGAATTTCAAAGCATGCTGCCATGTCCTGAGTCAATATCCGGCGCAGAGGTCTCTGCCTTATTCATAAAGGCCTGCCTTTCATGTGCCGCCTGTTGTCTTTCCATATCATAAATGTATTCATCTCCTTTGTTTTCTACTGCAAACTGTGCATCCATGATCTATGAAAGCACTTACAACTGTATTAGCATCCAAAATGCATTCTGAATTAGCAATCTAGCACCTCAACACCAAAGAGACAAAGCAGAGAGCGCGAAGGAAAGCGTTCAAACGATTTAGCGGGCCAGGCACCCTGTAGAGGAGCTGTTTTGAGGCTCACGCCAGTCATCAGTATCACCATCCCGCTATTCTTTTCGGGCGAGCTTACCCCTAAAATAAATGTTATAGATCTAATTGCCATTTGCTCTCTTGAGCTTTGGGAAAGATGGAGTGAAGTGGGGGAGGATGAGTGAAGCGTGGCTGTAAGTCAACAGGAGAAACGCTTCGTCCACTCTACAGCGGGGTCAATATGGGTTTTCTCATTAATGGCTGTTGGGTAACCCGACTCCATTTCCCCAGGCCACCCGGTCTTATTTAATTTAATGTCACTCCAATAAGAAGCTCTCACATTTATTCAGTGCATTTGCTTCAGGCACTCTCTCTCTGGAATTTGAGGATATTTATTTAAAAAGGACCTTTACTCATCATTACAGCAGCTCTGGTCAAGGAGGCAGTCCATAAAACAGCCCTCAAATGTTAACATATTCCAACACTTTTGTATGTCAGAGATGTGTAGATGTTTAAAGTATTTAGAAGGAATCTGGTTACAATACTGCTGGCATTTTATTTGTTTTCTCTCTGTTTAATTATTCATTTCCATTTGTTAATTTTTAAAGTAAGCGAGTCCACGAAAAAAAATGGTCTGTTCTTGGAGAGAGAAAAAAAAAAAGGCTGATGTTTACGTGCATATGTGTGTATACAGGGTTGGTGTTTTAGAGAGGGATGTGACGATGAAAAGGCAGCTGGTGGAGGATCTCAGGTGCAGACTAAAGATTTGCCAAGACTCTGAGAAGAGCCTTAGAGCAGCGACTGAAGACTTGGAGAAGAAAGTAGGTCCTGCTCGAACAACAGATACCGTACTAGCCATGGCAACAGCCTTGGAGCAACCTGGAATTAATTATTCTCTCTGCCGTTATTGATTGTGTCACTCATCCAGAGTCTGAACTTCCTAGGCTTCCACATTTCACTGTCTGTTTAAAAATATTGAAGTAATTGAATTTTCGGTCTCAGCGACCCCAGCCTTTTTTAATAACAATTGCTTTTCTTTTTTAGATGAAATCTCTCACTGATGAGTCAACTAACCGGAAAGCCCTGGTCGACTCTCTAAAGAGAAGATTGACAGTTGCCACTGCAGAAAAAAAACAGCATGAGACAACCAACCAAAAACTCAAAGAAGAGCTTCAGAAAAAGGTTCAAGAGCATCTGTTCATCACTCAGTAATTTTAATGTTACTTCAGTCATTTTTTCTGGTACTTATCCTGCATCGTACTGAATTTTTTTTTTTTATTATTATTATTTTTTTTTTTTTCGTTATTCACCCAGTTACCATCAGTCTCGTTTGATGTTTAGCCCCAGCGCCATATTTTGCCTCAATTTCATCTTCTGCTATTGATCTGTGGGTTCATTCTGTTATTATACTAGATATCTATTTTAGACATCTGTTATGTATCAGTAGTGTAATGTCCTAATTCATTAAATAATTGTTGGAAGTTATTTTAAGTGTGTTTATTTTGGTGGGATTTCTGCTTACACGTCCCCAGGAGCAGAGAGTGGCCGTCCTCCAGGCGCGCATAAGCGAGCACGATCAGGCCATGGCTGAGCTGGAGCAGACTGCTTCTAAACAGATGCATGGTTTGGCCGAGCAGAGCTCTCAAGCTTTGGAAACACTGCAGAGAAAACTCGCCCTCGTCGAGTCCCAGCTGCACCAGTTCCACACATTCATTGAGGTATCTGAACTGTCAAACATTCAGTTTTTCATCATTTTAGTTTTACGCCATTTACACTTGGTGCTAATTTTGGTCTTGATTAATCCAATTAGCCGATACATATTACCGTTTACACCTGGCAGTAACATGCTTCTCAGATGTGTCTCCTGTGATCACTTGTGATTGGATTTTGAAATTTCAAAGGCAAAATCAATCACATAGGTTAGAGGGGGACAAAAGGAAAAGTAAAGAAAATTAATCGAAGCAAAAAAGGTGTGAGTTTTACATTACTGCATTTTGAAGAATTACATACTTTCCGTATTCTTTACAATAACAGTTGCATGTAAGCAGTAAAATAGTTTTAAAATGATGACTGATTGACAGGTGAATAGGTGGCCGTTGTTGTGCTAATGAATATCGGTACAGAATAGCCTTTACATCACAAATGCAACGAGGTTATTTGCATTTTTTTAATCTTCTGAATGTGGTTTCAAGCGAACAGATCACAACAAATTTTGCACCTTTATTTACCACTCTCCGCTTCTGATCAGATCACCTGAAACAGAATGTGTAAACGGGGTGTGAAGATACGAGGCATGATCAATACGTGGACCCTAGAGAGAAAAAATATGGATTTGATTCAAAAATTCCATTGCAAAAATCTGTCGTCAAAAGTCAGCGTGTTTTTGTAGCCTGTGGTTTTGTATAGTCAACATAGTTAACCTGTAGCTGATTCCTGCTAGTGTGTTAATGATGGTCCCTGTAGACGGCCCAGCTCTCTGGCCTACATCCCCCTGTCATGGATTGATGAGCTTTGAACATGCCATCCTGTCAGGAAGCTTCAAGAGGGATCTTTTGGGATGATTATAATGCCATTTGGGGATCCACCGAAGAGCTTTGTTTGAATTATGCAAATGTATGTGGCCATGAGTAATTGATAACATGTAGTGTATTATAGCGCAGGTGCAACAGGAAGGTTTTGATGCATTTAAACTCGAGGAATAGTTCAAATTGCATTAAATGCTTGTTGCAATAATAAAGACATCTTTAAGACAGCGTGCTAGATTAGTATAACATGAAGTCATTAAGACACCTCATTAACACAGCCATATCCAGCGGCTACTTGTGTTGCTGCGAAACATTTACTTCCCCGTTCAAGTGGTGTTGAGGGTGAAAAATGCCAAATGTCACAAAAGATTTAAGATAAAGTCTAATTTATTTTCTCAGTAATTTCCTCCGTAGTTTATCTTCTAATACAATCCAGCGTGGTTTAATGCAGGTAAGTCATTTAAAGAGGAATTTTTCTCCTCCGCTCCTCTAATCCTTCTCCTCTGCAAGAGAAGTGGTAAATTGGCCCTGTGGCTAGGGTGATTGTGGGTAAGAGCCCTTCTCCTCTTGGCCCCCATCACACTATCCTGCAGCTTGGCTGGCTCTCGAGAAGCGGCCAGGGGAGCTGTGCAGAGTATGTGATAAATTCACTTAATCTCTTTCCGGATTTTTCTGCGCGCTGGGCTTAGGTCAATTGAA
This sequence comes from Labeo calbasu, assembly GCA_019740295.1. Lineage (NCBI taxonomy): Eukaryota > Metazoa > Chordata > Actinopteri > Cypriniformes > Cyprinidae > Labeo > Labeo calbasu. Next base: position 11,965 of record JAHKKF010520022.1, on the reverse strand, counting down.
TCTACCCTTTGACTAGTGACAGTGAATATCTATTAAGCTTTAAATAAAGTCATACGCTCTTTTGACAGTTTGTTGATGAGCTGGGCATCCCTCTGGAGAATTTTGAATGTTGCAGGTTTAATAATGTTTATGTAGTATATGTAAATGTAAAGCAAAAGGGAAGCGAAAGTTCACATTGACCAATTTATCTAAATTTCACAGGAATTTTCTCACGTTGTGGACCTCTAACAATGATTATTTGCATAACACTTTCAATTTTCACTCGCGCTTATTGCTACATAGTATGCATTGACATGGCATTTGTATAACAGCTTTCAGACTCGAGACAGACCGTATTGTGTGTTTACCCCCGCTCCCAGGATTTCAGTAAAAAAACTGGTTTTACCATTTTATATTTCATAATTATATATAATTATAAACTGTATAACTTAATGACATGACGTTCTTTTTTTTCTGATCTGTTGAATAGACCTTTTCCACAATAAACAAAAAATTCTGAATTAAAATTCATTTTAATATTTTGCCGGGAAAAAAAGTGACAACTGTCCTGATATCATAAAAAAAAGCAGAAAAAAGGATGAAATTCTTGTAAGGGAATATAGAAAAAAAAAATCATATTTTACCCCAGACTGTCTGATTTACAGACAGCTAATTTTAATAGTTTAAAAGTCATATAGTAGGAAATTCCTACCTGCTTTTGGAATGCCAGAAGAAGGTGTTGTCATGTCCAAAAAATGTCAGGACTCTCACTTATTTTGGCAGAGAAGAATACTGCTTGACTGGAAATTAAGCAAACCCCCCACCTCTGTGGCATGTAATGCTGTTTTAGAATTTTGAGAAAATAACATATTAACTAAAAACATACTTTAGTATTGAACACAGTGAATTTCTGTTTAAAAAAGGGCACATCTCACCCCCCTCCCCAAACTAAAATTGTAAGTGGAAACAGAAGACCTATGTATATGTTCCCATGTTTCCTATCTGTTGTCTGTGCTATTGTCATTTTTCAGATTTTTTTTATTTTTATTTTATTTTTATTATTATTATTATTATTATTATTATTATTACATTATTTTCTTTTTTTTCTTTTGTATTATCAACACATTTTATGCATTGTACATTTTTAGTTGCAGTAAAAGATATTGAATAAAAAAATTATATATTTTGACAATTTTTTTTCTAAAAAATATGCTGTGAAAAAGCTTTCTTAAAATATCAGGGGAAAGAATGAAAATGAACACTCTCGTGCTCTGACTGTATAAGGTCAATGAATCTCCTAAAATATCTCTCTTTTTTTTTTTTTTCTTTTTTTTCTTGGCAGCAAACTGCATATTTACGCTCCATTGCAGTTTAAGTCACCTCTGCTTTGAAGTACACCTAATCCCCCCAACCCGAATGAACATAAATGATTGTTTTTGGAGTTCACACCAGACATTTGCTAGTTAAATTGCTTTAGTTTTTAATAGCATCGCTGCACATTTGCAGTGTGTGAATATGAGGACGCAAGACTAGCCTTTATGTAATCCAACAGCATCCCCTGAAATATAATGAAGATCCATTTGAAGTATTTATGATGAAGGCTTTATGAAACAAATAACGGTGATGGGGAGATGTGGGAAATGGAGCATGCCCCAAAGAACTGTGCTCTGATCAACCGCGTGTGATTGCTCGCACTTATACTTCTGTGGGTTAACCGGGACCATGCAGGAATCACACACACGCAGACTGTCCATTCCAAGGTCAGGTTTTCACAAGGCTTATGGGGAATGATACAAGAGATTATTGCTACGATCAATAAGCTGAAAATGAAACAAAGGGGAGCTCACTTTATTGACTTTCTCATGTACAGTGGCAGCTTTAACATTTAATTGTCTCTCAGTATTTAGCAACAACTCCCATTTAGCTCGCCCCTCAACGGGCGCAACAAAGAATAAGATCCAGCGTTCCCCACCGCCATTTTAAGAGCCTCTCGTCTCCCCATTATATACACTCTTCTGAGAGTGTCTCATATAATATGTGGCATACAAAAATCAAATAAATCAAAGTGTGTGTGTTTTTTAACAGCTTGGCATGTCTGTGAAATTCCTCTCCAAATCAACACGAGAGCCTTCGAAATTTTAGCGCGTCTTGCATCAAAAGTCAAGGAGCATTCGGCTCCTCATTCAGGCATGATTCTGTTAAATCATTCCTAACATTGAGCTCTTGATCATTCCACGTTCGAGATTGTACTATAGCAGAAAATGTGTTTATGCTTTTTTTTTCTTCTATTTATTAATAAGGCACTGGCTAATCACTTGGCACAGGATGTGCAAGATGCTAAAGCCCGTTTGAGGAGGAAGAAAAAGAGTGAAAAAGAAGGAAACAGAATGTCTAAATGCTCACTAGTGAAAGCAGCGTCTATCCTCAACATGACAGAAACAGACCTGGTGGACATGCTGGACACAGATGAGGTCAGTATTGTGGGAAACAAAACTAGGTATAGTTACAGAATAACATGGGAATTACAAATGGAAAAATAAATAAGACTCAGTTCTCAAACAAACAATCAAGTTGTACAATTGTTATTATTATTGCCAACCAAGCATCTGTTTGGCATAATTTGTACATGTGAATATTTTGATTAGACCTGCCAAAATTGTACACATGATTGTTTAATGTACTTTACTTTTATTTTATTTTTTTATGCAATTTCCGCATGTTTAAGCTGAACCGCTTTTGGGGTCATCCAGTGACACCATGGCACTCTTACACACCCACACAAAAGAAGTTTAAGTATTTTCTTCGTGGCTTTTAACGGCATTTCCGGCCATGTTTTGTGATTTGCAGTGTGAGGAGGCGTTTTTGGGTCGTGGGCCAGACACAGATTGGGCTGAACATGTACAACACATCCTTCAGCAGCAGGTTTGATTTAATCAGCAATTCATACTTTTTTTTCTTTCTTTTTTTTATTCAGTAATCACATTTTTTCAGTATTCATAATTTTGTTAATGTGGTGCTTTTAGTGCAGTTGACCTTTTTTTTTAAACATATCCTGCAGATTTTAAAATGAACATATTAATCTTTTAAGGCCCTTTCACACCGTGAAAAAGCGAAACAAATCGGAGATGAATGGTCTATTCACTGGTCTCTATTTGTCAGGCTGAACAGAAAGCAAAATCACGGTACAATAGACGGTCCGATGTGTATGCATCTTTCAACTGCTCTGCCAGAAGCAGAAGAAGAACAGAAGCATGAGATGCTCAGGACTATCATTTCAACAATAATTAAAAAACAAATGTAACAGATAGCTAAAGTAAAGTCATTTCTCATGTGGAATTTAATCATGAAAGGTCAGCAGCAAAAACACTGGTCCAACAATTATGTCTAAATTTGTATTATTAAAGGTATCATATAATTATTAAAGATCTGCATAATTGATCATATTTTTATACATCTTCATAATATAGAATATTCAATTCTAAAAACCAATTGGCGAGTGAAAAAAAATTGTTGTATATATGTTGTAATATATAAGAATGTATAGAGCAAATAAATTGTTAAACCCAGTTCACACATTTTTTTTTTCTTATAAACGAAGTGCATGCATTAAGTACAATACAAATCATTAATCATTTAAAATTATTTTAATCTTTTGACAGTCGTAGTTTTTAATTATTGAAAAGGTCATTGATGCAAAGTGAACAAAATGCACATATAAAATTGTGGTGAAAGAATGTTGGAGTAACTCATTGTGGGTAAATGTGAATATGTGCAGAATACAGACAAAAGAATATTGATGGGGAGTCTGAACGTTTGAGTGATATTTTATTCAAACCATTGGCTAATTGTAGGTTATGCGTGTAGTGTAAAGCGAACTGTAAACATTTAATTTGGAATAATTTTCAGGCTTAGGCTCAACATGTGTGGAGTGTGAAGGCTGCTGCTCCATTGTCCAGTTTTTAGTGCATGAGCACCACCAAATGTTCTGATATGTGTATCTGCAGCAACTCCAAAGACATGACCCAGAGCTCAAATCTTTCTGGTTGGTATGCTTCATCGCTAGTGGAAAAAAAGGGAAAAAAATCAACACACTCTACAAAGAAAAAAAAACTTAGCTCCCGGTGTGAAAGGCTCAGTAAGAAACCATTGTTTCAAAATTGAAAATCTTGTTCACGCCGAATATTCATGTTATTCATATTAAGATTGACTGAATTAGCTCACAAGTTACTCCAAATTCCAAACTTTGGCCTATTTTTACATGCAGTGTTTATTTGTTATGAATAAAATTAAATCTCTTTGCAATAATATCTAGAAGATCATTAAAGTATTTATGATTTCTCCTCCGTGTGTGTGCGTGTGTATGCTTGGCTGTCAGCCTGAAACGTGCATCTAGTATGATTCACAGGCTCTGACGTGTCACTACATCGCTAGTGGCTTTGACCTTTGACCTCTGTGACCTGTCTATACCCGGTCTGCACATCTCTGCCTCTCGCCGCTGGACACTTTAGAGGACTCTGAAGACTGCCATCAGGCAGCTCAGTCTCTCTCTCCTTCTTTTTCTCTCTCTCTTTCTCTTGCTTCCTCTGCTGGGCTGTGAGACCCCGAAGCAGCTTGTTAGTGGTGGGCCAAGTATTGATCTGGCAGGTCTGTCGATGCAGGGAGATTGAGCCAAGCTCCACTAGAGACTCTCCACCAGCAGGCTGCTATTGACACACTCGCATACATACACATACACACAAACAGAGCAGCGGCCCGCAGGAGACTCTTCACAGGCAAGTTGCTATCGACGTTTTCTCGACTCGGCCGACACAACTGCTCGCTGTATGACAAGGCTGAGACCAGCCTGAGTCCCCAGAGAGGTGCGCTGACACCGACACGGTGACCTGCGCGTTAGTTTTTCTTTTCTTTCAACACGCTCATCCTGTTTTTTTCCACCCTCCGTCTCCTAACGCGCTCCACAGGGAGGGTGGCTCTTCCTCTGACTAGTGATCAAGCGAGTTTATTGGCAGGTGAGCTTTTTTATGTTCTCTTTTTTGGGGGGAAGGAAGAAACAGACCACCAGGTCAATGTTGCGATTTGTTTATGTTGTACTTGCATGTTTTGATCTCAACCCAGGCTCATTGGAAAACACGCCTCTGGCGACATGGCTGCAAATTGATATTACGTTGTGTGTTGCACATTTTGCGACACCTTCAAAGTGAAATGTGTAATAAGGGGCGCTAAAATTCTCAGGTTTTTTTTTTAAAAACAATATTAATCTGGCAGCATTTTGTTACGTTGATTCTTGTACGCATCAATTCAGAAATTAAATGTGTCTTTATGAAATTTGTCTTTATCACGTTTGAAAATAACGTACAGTACTCCTGTTTTAAACCCAACTGACAGTGTTAACACATGAAACAACCATTTTAGCTTGCTTCTACAGGTCTTTGAACCATGTCATTCTGACACGTTTCATACTCCTACCCGAGCGCACCACATCGCAAGTGTAATACTCTACCAGGTGAGCTATCGAGCAAGTTTACATTGACAGAAGAGCTATATATATGGTGTTGGTTGTGTTATGCGAATGTCAATTTTTTTTAGTTTATTTATTGTAGGAATGCACCGAATGTTCGGCAACCGAAATTATTCGGTTATAAGCTTTTTCGGTGTTCGGCTGAAATAAGCAAAAAGACCGTATAAATTATATCAAACAATGACGTGACGCGCACTTATGCAGCAAACGTGTCGGCAGCGTGGAAGCATTTAAAACTGCCAGAGAAAAGAAAATCATTACAAGCACCGCATCGCATGTCTTCGATGAGAAGAAGAGGTGGTTGTTGCTGGTTAGTGTATGATGACTGAAATCGCAAAATGGCCTTAATCCATTAGTAAATAAACAACAGAACGTTATGTTTTCCAATACACGTGCGAAGACAAAATAATGATAACAATAATTACAACAGCTCTATTAAAACATTTATTATAACATTCACACAATTTGTTCAAATTGGGATCTGTAATATTTTCTTATATTTTAAAAGAAGTCTTCTGCTCAGCAAGGCTGCATTTATTTGTACATTAAAAAACACATGCCTGATTCAAGAAGGGGGTCTTAAAAATAACCAAAGAATATTATTTTAGTAACTTAGTAATTTTAAGTTAAATTGTGCTTTGTTGGTAGGATGTAATGTTTACTTGAATGTTTAAAAATTCTTCATTTATGCACTGGTGGAAAAATTGGCAAAATACATGGGGGGTGGGGTCTTTATTAATCGATCATCTGAACCCCGTTATCATAACTTGTGCGAAAAGGAATAAAAACTGCTGATCTTTTAATGCCCTCTAGTGTTCATTTTGTAGTGTATAGGTAAATTTTGGTAAATTGGAGTAAAAATGTAGGTAGAGGCATGTTTTTCCAATGAGCGTGGGTTGTTTGATCTTCATACGATTCTCCAAAGCCACTGGTGTATGCGAAGTTCCATGGCCATTACATGTCAGTACTACGGCCTTTTTGTGGAAAATCAGGATTGGTAATATGTGTGTGTGCTACCTAAGCGAGGTCTTTTCTCTCGCCTGTCAGTCTCTGTGTATAGCGTGAGCTGTCACTGTCAGCCACTAATGGCGGAACTACTGTGACGACTTCCTATTACTGCTGTGGCCCTGTCAATACCGTAGCCATCACTCCAGTGCCACATGTCAACGTAACAAGCTCATGCATGTCAGAATAATGTTGGGACTCGGTGAGTGCGTTTTGAAGAGGTGCCTTTCACTCTCATGTCATTTTATCTGCCTGTCTGAGTCGTGCAGGAAAGGAAATCACACAAAAGCTTACGGGCTGTTGCTTCTGATCTGTTGCCTTTGCCACAGCGCGTTTCCGCTTTGCTAGCCTCAGATAACATTAATGAACATATTTCTCTCTCTCTCTTTGGATATCTCGCTTTTTATTTCCCCTTTTCTTGCCACGACGTGCTCCAAGCACCTCTAAACTCATTCCCTTCTCACTTAATGAGACAACAACACTTCCTCACTTGAGGGTCACAACCTGGGAATAACATCACCAACCTATAAGCATTTAGTCCACAGTGCTCCCTGCGGCTTAACGTGTCAGGCCGTGAATAACCCATCCTATGCTGAGTGTCCACCCGCAAACCCTCATCTAGCCCAGGGACCCCCTTTCGCCCAGTAGCAGTAGACATTTAATTGCTTGCGTTTATTTGTGGATTCCTAATTATTGACTAGAGGTAAATTATAACACCACGGCCTTTATGAAGAGATGGAAATGACTGTTAGAGCTAATGAACTGAGCCACCCTGCCTCTAGTCATTTATCAACCACATTCATCTCGACCTGACAGCACAGAGTCATTTCAGAAGTCGTGGCCCCCCTCCATCCTCGTATTATTTCATGACCAGCAGAATATGGATTGTAATGCTGTAATTTTATCTGTAATATATCTGTTCTGTTAGGCTTAAGCTGAGGAGAGCATTTCCACATTTTTGGACATATATATATATATATATATATATATATATATATATATATATATATATAT
>JAHKKF010520021.1:8224-26501 GCA_019740295.1 Labeo calbasu | reverse complement strand
TTTTTTGCATGTTCACTTTGCAAAGACTGGGTCGGGACTTCTGCAGGGATGTAGAATGATTTTGAAATGATTTTTGAAGTTGAGAAAGAAAATACAATTGGAGTTTTTCTCCAATTTTTTTGTCTTGAGTCAGAATAGAGCCTAGAGTTCAGGGAGAGCCAGACAAGATGAGCGTTTGAGATTAAAAAGTATTTAAATTGTATTTTTTTATGAAAATAACCGATCGTTTCACTAGAAAGACGCTTCTTCCTCGGCTGGGATCGTTTACAACCGCATTTGGGATCGCTTGAAGCCGCATTTAAGCTGCATTTTGGAAGTTCAAAATCGGGGCACCATACCAGTCCATTACATGGAGAAAAATCCTGAAATGTTTTCCTCAAAAAACATAATTTCTATACGGCTGAAGAAAAAAGACATGAACATCTTGGATGACATAGGGGTGAGTACATAATTTGTGAATCCTTGTTTTGGAAATGGACTTCTCCTTTACACAAAAAATCAGATTTTCATAATATGACCCCTTTAAAAAATGTGACATTGCCTGACTATTTTATGTGCACTTTTACAATAGCCCCTTTAAAATCTAATACAAAAATGTTTGAAAGAAAGTCCAACACCTTTTCATTTGTGAACTACGCATATGTATAGGCTTAAAGTAATATGAGTTGCATATTATAATCCTAAAAATGATGACCTAAAAATGCTAACAACTTGATAGTTAACTGGTTTTAATTCAAAAACTTTAATACCTGAATTAACCTCAATGCATTAATGTCTTAAAAACTTGTAATGCAGTTGTTTGTGCATGAAGCTGTTTATGAGGACTTTACAGTTATTTATGCACTTCATAATGAGACATTACATAACATAATATGCAGTGAAACTTTTTTTAGTTTAGAGATTAGTAGGAAGTATATTAAACATGTTAATGTTTGAGGCGGGAATTTGGGAGTTCATAATTTGCTATAATTTTCTTTTCTTCATGTGGGGGTTGGTTTTGATAAGTTAAAGTGTTGGTCTTGGGTTTAAATCTAAACGGTTGACTTGAGTGCAACACAATGGATCCATAGACAAGTGAGGAGCCTCAATTAGAATAACAAATACGAGCTGGGCTTCCCCTGTCACACACACACAATACACACTCGTCACACACACAATTACCCTCTTACACACCGCACACACACATTCAGAGTATTCTCTCTGTCTCTCTCACTTGCGATTTTCACACACATATTCCCCTCTGTCTTTCTCTCACAAACCTACACCTTCTCTCTCTTTTTTACTTTCTTCAGACTCTATAGGGCAGAAAACAATAGGTAGTAAATAATCAAATTAAACGCATGTTTTAGCAGAGAACTGCTGGAAGCTTTCAGCCCCATTAGCTCCAGAAAGGAAGGAGGGAGAGGGGAGAAATAGGAGGAATGGACAGGGAGGGAAACAGGGATGGAGAGGAGTGGTGGGAGAGCAAGAGGAAGGAGAGCTGAACGCTTGCCAGACCATCACATTTGGCCCAAATGAGGCATACACTAATGCTGCCTCTTCAGAGTATCTAAGAACTGCGTATGTGTATGTGTGTGTGGGTTAGAGGAAGAGAGAGATTCTTTGGCTCCTGTCTGTATCAGCTCATCAGACTTGCAGGCCACCCAACTGAAGCTCTCATCCTGCTTTAAATAGCTGTTTAACTTTGAGCGTGTGTATGTGCTTGCATGCCTTTAGTGAGGACTAGTTTGTTCTAATCAAATCACACAGGGTTTTAAATTGTGGAGTGCACTTGTGTTTGTTGTGTTGCATTGTAAACATGTCTCTAATGACCTCCTAGGTTGTTTATGAGTACAATAGTTTTTGCTTCCTGTCAGTTAAAAAAAAAAAAAAATCTCTAATCATCAACCAAAACTGCACCTCCCTTCATCCTGTGTAAAATCACATCAATCTCTTTATCCCAGTTGTGGTTAATTCTGTAGAACAGTTTGGTCCTCGCTGCCTTTAGCATTTTCGCAGTAGTCAGCACTGTCCTGTTTCATTTTGATTTAAACCCTCAAACCGTTTTGATTTACGAAACGCAGAACAGAAAATCCTACTCATGAAAACCAGACTTGAGTGCTTCCAAAGGGCTACGGAATTAAATGCTAAGAGAAGTATGATGTTAGGGTTTAAGTATCTAGAACTGGGGGATTTTTTTCTTTTAAAAAAGGAAAACGATAATTGCATGTGTCTTTTTAACAAACACATTCTTGTTTTTTATTCTCATCTGTTCCGTTGTCCCAAAGTCCTCCTTGCTATGGCTATATTTCATCTTAGAATTGTATTATTTGTAATGTTATTAGAGTCTAGAATAAAGGGAATTTAAAGAAAGCATGCTTGTTGAGGAAAATGTAATGGTCCAATTATACAACACCACACTGCCCACCAGGGGCAATGTGTTTGTCTGAGAAATATTATGGATCATACTTTTTGCTTCTTTTAGAGTTATACACTGTATTTTTGGTAACACTTTACAATAAGGTTAATTAGTCTACATCAGTTAACTATATTAGTTAACACGAGCTAAGAATGAACAATATTTTTTCAGCATATATTAATTTTAGGTCATGTTAATTTCAGCATTTACTTAGCATTATTAAAATCACAAGTTGTGTTTGTTAACATTAGTTAATGGACTGTGAACTAACATAAACAACGAACAACTGTACTTTTATTAACCAACATTATCAAAGATGAATAAATGTAGTAAATGCATTGTTCATTGTTTGTTCATGTTGGTTAATACATTAACTAATGTTAACATATAACACTTTATTGTAAAGTGTTACTATATTTGTTTTACAAATTTATTATTATTATTTTTTTTAAACTGTCAGCTGTTACAAGCGCTATAGCGCTTCTTTATGTCATGAGATGATATAATGTTAATAAACCAACATCTTTAAAATTTTAAAAAATAAAGTAATAGAATATATAATTGGCCTCTTCTGAAATCATGGTCAATAATAAAATAATGACAGGTCACAATGTTACCATCACAAAACCCTATCATGGTGATGCATGACAATAAACAAAGTATAAACAATAATCATAAATGTATGCATTCAGCATATACAGATATATTCTAACTTTTAAAAAAAATTGATGGTTCATGCCGGGAAATCTGGTAATACTCAATTTCGCCATTAAAGTGATATGTTTTACTTACCAAATACATAATTTTAAAAGTATTTTACCTTAGTAGTACTGCCTGAAATACAAGTTACTTACTTTTTAAAGGTATTTCTATTTACTTCTGTTTACTTCTTTTTTTTATAATAAGCCTTTAACACATTTTTAACAATTTTTAAAAGAAAAAATACATATTTTGTCTTTTATGAATACAATATAATTTATGTTAAGCCAACTTAATCAGTTAACAGAATTTTGCTCTATCATTGTTACATTTTGTCTGGTAAAATTACATATTTTGTTTTAACACTATAACGCAAATTTGTATTAGCTAAGTAGTATACTTAATTTTGCGGAGCTGCTTGTCTGTTGATATTTAAACAATACTATATTGTTATCATTATTAAACTAAGAAATCAATTTGTAATTAGGGATGCTGTAATAAAAAGTATTAGCATCTGTCACACTTTCCATATCTTATCATGCTATTACATTATATACCATAAAAAGTGCCAATCACTCAGCATCTATCCCTCTCTCTCTCTCTCCTCTCTCGCTCTCTCTTCGTAGGTGAGCTAAAGCGCAGAGAGCGGCAGCGGCACTATTCAGTCACTGGTGACAGTGGAGGGGAGTCGTATGTCTCAGCGCTCCTCTCGGGATATTCTCTTCAGTTCGTCTTTTGAGCGCTCCTCCTGTCTCCAGTCCTGTCTCTCCTCCTGTCTCCAGTCCTGTCTCCCCCCCTTCCGCGCTCCTTTAATCCGTGTCGCAGTGAGAGAAAGGGAGAAAGGGGAAGAGGGCGCGGAGAGAATAGCGAACCGGTCCCCGCATCATTCCAGATGGCTGCCTCTGAATCAGTGGATGAGATTGGGCTCTCGGGTTCAGAGCTGTAAGGAGCTGGTGTTCCGGAGAGAGGCGGCTCTGCTGTGACAGCTTCCCGCTCAGCAGTGCCTCAGGTTCGGTTTAAGGTAAGGTCTCGTCGGCTGGAGATAGCGAACGTGCGGCTTTATTTTAAGTTACGTTTAGTGTTGGAACTTTGGGTTGAATGGGGTGCTGAACGTCTTTGTGTGTGTGAGAGATTTAGAGATGTGCTGTGTTGGAATGTCACGTTACCGGTATCTGACCATTATCTGTCATTAACGGTCTTTTATCTAATTCTAATTTCCCTTAAGTGAAAACATTTCTTTAAGCGCGACTGATAACGGTCTCATGTTTAGTTTTGTGAAGACCAACCGCTAATGTAGCGATAACAGTGACTAAATGAAAAGTATTTGAAAACATCTTCTGAAATATTTGTTCGTGCTTACAGAACATCGTAGCCTAACCTTGCTAAATTTACCTGTAGATTATAGACTTTGCTCTTTGTTTGTTTCTCTGTTTTTGAAATATTCGACTTTCATTTTATCTTTTTTGGTTTAGAAATTTCCTCGGGTTATTATTTGCATAAAATTGTTAATATTATACAGAAACTGTAGCTTGTTTAGTTTTTTAACCAAATGTATTGATGTACTCAGTCGTTGAACATGAGAGGACCAAGCCAAGAAATTTATTTAATATTAACACAATATTATTAGTATTAATGTAAGTTAAAGATCTCATATTTTGCGATGGTTCCCAGTTCAAAGAATGCGCCGCCTCGCGGGGAAACACACTTTTGTTTCACTGTATTAGTAAGGACAACTCACAGACGCAGTGTTTTTTTTTTTTTATGTTTTTTTTAGTGGTGGTATTTACTAAACCTAACGCTTACACAAACCTGTTGACGTTAGTTCTAAAACTAAATATGATTTGAAGAGACTTTTAAATTGTGAGGACCACTTCAAAAGATCCAGTGTATTTTCAAAAATATTAGCAGGTATTAGCCAAAACTGCACACACAGCAGGATATCCTGCGCACTGCACTAAACTCATTGATTAAACATAGCAGAACAGTAAAATATTAATATCACTTGTGATTTAATGACCCATGTCATGTAAATTGCTAGAATGTCAATCTCTAATAATCCACTCCCTAAGTAAACCTGCATCTCAGGATGTTTTTTTGGTAATCTCAATTTTCCCACGTTATGAAATTCACCCTGTGCCTCGATCTTACATTCCCACCTTCTTGAATTCCCCTGTGTTGTTCTCGCACAACGCTGTAATCTGTTATTTCAATCTTGTGTAATTCATGTGCCTTTAATTACGTACTCCGATATCACACAGACCGTGACATGCACATAGTCGTCGCACACACTCATAAACAGAGAGTGAACAAGTGCACTTGTTGGATGTGCTAGATTTATTAGTTTAGAATGATTCAATGCAGTTAATTAGCATATATCCCAAAATTTATTTTCTCACAAATCATCCTCATTGCCCCTACCTGCATTAGGGTGTCTACAAGAGGAAAAAAGAAAGTGTGCACTTTAGTCACCATCTCTTTTTTTAACTTTGAAGACAAAATGCACTCGTGCAGATTACCTGATGTACACAAAGTATATGTGTGACACAGTCGATTCCCATTAGACAAATGATGAATTTCTCCCTTAGAGCCACCCTTAGGCTCCTATTGGCTCATCCGCCAACTTCCTATTTATATACGGCCAATCACACACTCCTCCCGGGAAGTGTTGGCCACAGCTGGTGAAGTGTTGATTGAAAACAACCTGAAGGCTGACGGCTGTATTGCCCCTCAAGAGCATCCATACACACCCTTGATAAACACTTCTGTGACAGAAACACACACACATCTCAGAGATGCTTAAAGTTATACTAACACATGAATTTGCTTGTCTTTTGTCGTTTGTATTCTCTGCAGGTTTGTTGGTGGGGTCAGGAGAAATCTCAGGACATGGAGGGTTGCTAGTTGGATGAGGATTCATTTCGGGAGCAGCTGGTGACGTAGGTTGAGTGTCGTGCCACTTTTTAAACCAAAAACTCTTTCAGTAGCCTGTCTTGGAAGCAAAGCCAGTTTTGTGAGATGGTCACATGACTGGAGCATGATTACCAAAAAAGCCAATTTGCAGCTTTAGCCCGCCTCAGTGAACAATCAGAGTCTCCCACCCACACGCACTCCCACACATGTGCGCCGTTTGCCATGAATCTGGCCACCAAGCTGCGGAGGAATCTGAGGAGGCTGGTCATCCTCCTCGCCACCTTCTGTATGGTCAGCGTTTTAGTCTCCGCCTACTACCTTTACACAGGCTCCACCCAAGAACTGGACCTCGCAGACCGTGCCGTAGGTCCAGACTGTGCCGACCTCCGGGCGCTCCCTTTCCGACAGTCAGAGCCTCGGACGCCTAAACCGATCGATCCATCACGTAAGGATCCGGTGGTGTTGGTATTTGTAGAGAGTCAGTATTCTCAACTGGGACAGGACATCATCGCTATTCTAGAATCCAACCAATTTCGTTACCACGCCGAAATTGCGCCGGGAAAGGGTGACATCCCACCTCTAACGCACAAAGGCCGTGGACGCTATGCATTGGTCATCTACGAGAACCTTCTTAAGTATGTCGGGATGGACGCATGGAACCGTGACCTTCTGGATAAATACTGTGCCGAGTACAGCGTCGGAGTCATCGCATTTCACCGTGCGAGTGAAAACTCCCAGCCTGCACTGCAGCTTAGGGGTTTCCCTCTGACATTGCGAACAAATGTCGCACTAAGAGACTGCTGCGTAAACCCCCGCTCACCTTTGCTTTACATAACACGGGCGGAAGTAGATCGTGGCCACTTACAAGGAGAGGACTGGACTGTGTTTCAGTTTAACCATTCCACGTACGAGCCAGTCCTACTGGCTAAAACTCGGCCCAGTGAAAATGGGGCAGCCCAGATCATACCAGGTCCCCAGGGTCTCCATGCTACCGTCGTGCAGGACTTGGGCCTGTATGATGGGGTGCAGCGTGTGCTGTTTGGACATGGGCTGAGCTACTGGTTGCACAGACTTATACTGGTGGATGCCATCGCTTTTCTCACAGGCAGAAAGCTGTCTCGATCTCTGGAACGTTACATCTTGGTTGACATAGATGATATTTTCGTGGGGAAGAAAGGGACGAGAATGAATGTGAATGACGTGAAGGTAAGAGATGGCTGAAGAGACAAAAAAATTCTGAAATTAATTATTAATTACCACATTTAAATGATGTCATGACAGGATGCATAAATAGAGACATTCTACATTATACACACACACCTACCACAAAGTTATTTCCAATCTGTTCCAACTAATCACCAAAGACAAAACAAAGACTAGTACCCAAGCTCTAATTAGCTGTGTGGGATTTTGGAAGCAGCATTTGGTTGATATTTAGTCTGAGTTCCCCTTCGCAGGTGTTCGCGTCTGATTTACTGAATGTGAATGTTTTTGTGGACAAGAAGGGGATGTTGTGTGTGTGTGCGTCGCTGAATTGGAGTGGGTGTTTGAGTTGGCCTCAGTCAGTATAAAGAGGCTATTTAGAGGGACAAGAGCACTAAAATGGTGTTCATTCTCTCTTTCACACACTCATTCATAATCTCGTTCCCACGTTTGGCCCCTCTCTGAGGCTGTTCAACAGATTGAAGGGCCGCTCACACTCCATTGTGAGATGACTTCATGACTTCCAGAGCTTTCAGTTTCAAGTGTACACACATGAGTGTATATAAACTAATGCAGGCATTATGCAACAATTAGAAATGGATACACTGATTGGAGAGAGTCAAATATTTAAAAGAACAGTTCACCTAAAATTCTTTTTATTGATTTTAGTCCAAAAATGTATGATCTTATTTAATTATTTTTTGTGGAACTCAAAGTAGAGTAGAGAACTGTTACACAGCTCTTTCTAAAGATGCAGTGAACTGTTAAAAGGTTAGCTCACCCAAATATTAAAATTAGCCCATTATTTACTCTAGCCCATTATTTACACCTAGGATGCCCTCAAGATATATGACTTTGTTCTTTCAGACGAATGCAATCGGAGTTATATTAAAAAAAATTCTGGCTCTTCTAAGCTTTATAATGGCAATGGGCAGGTGTTTCTTTTCAACACTCCAAAACAAGTCCAATAAAGTGTATCCATCCATAATGAAAAGTGTCTCACACAGCTCCGGGGGGTTAATAAAGGCCTCCTGTAGTGAATCAGTGCGTTTCTGTAAGAAAAATATCCAGGTTGCACATGTGCTGGTGAGAGGTGACGAACACGGACATGTACAGAAAGACAAGTAAGGAAAGTAAGGAAAGTTTACTTTCTTTGCTCCTGTAAACAAACGTTGGTTTTGTGAGATTCACATGCACGTGCGCTACGCATACGTCCTACGTCATCCGCCCGGAACGGCTTCATACAACTGTTAGCGCAAGCTAGAGAAAAGTGATTATTATGTTTTAAATATGGATGTTTTTCTTACAAAAACGCGTCGATTCGCTACAGGAGGCCTTTATTCACCCCCCGGAGCCGTGTGAGGCACTATTTATTATGGATGGATGCACTTTATGGAACTTCTTTTGGACTGTTGCAGAGAAACACGCACCCACTGTCATTATAAAGCTTGGAGGAGCCAGAACATTTTTTAATGTAACTCCGATTCGATTTGTCTGAAAGAAAGAAGCCATATACACCTAGGATGGCTAGAGGGTGAGTAAATCATGGGCTAATTTTCATTTTTGAGTGAACTAACCCTTTAAAAGACAGAAGCCCCCTAAAAGTAGTCCATACAACTTCTTAAAGTAATTTCAATCTAATAGGATTTTTTGAGGAACAGACTAAAATGAAATGAAATAATTAAAAATGTAATGACTATCCAGTTGGGGAAATTCACTACAATGGCAGTACATTGTGACTCACTTTAACACTTAACAGTATTTAAAGAGTGTTTAAATGCAGTTTCCTGATCATTTTTCAAATGCCCTAAATGGTTTTGGTGAAAACCTAATTGAATGGTAAAACTGTGGCGGCCGCCATTGACCTATTGTGTGCCATGCAGCACAACCCATCCAGTAGGTGGCATAAATGCTACTCATGTTGTTTTAATGGTATGACCTGTCCCAAATCCCACATTTGCGGTCTTGGCCACTTAAGGGGGCGTGCATGTGACAGGAAGTAAGTGCGTTAAATTGTTTCAGGTCTGAAAACCTTAACGCACACTGTTTATTCTAAGCATATGCTAGTCTGCTGCTAAATTCTCAAGCTCGTTATGGCAGGATTGTTTTAGATTGCCTGTCAAAGTTTTTAATCATTCATCAGCTTTGAAACTAATTCCAACGATATTGTGTTTGTGCCTTTATCGTTATAGCTGTGGTGGGGACTGTGCTATTCTTTTATATTGAGCTCGATTTTTAGAACTGTATCTTTATTTTTAATTTTTTTTCGTTATTGTTCTTGGTGTGAACGGGCCTTAAATCCAAGCCTAATCGTATGCCATCATTTATTAAATTCTGGAACTTGTGTGCCCTGTAATCCCGAGATGTCAAGGAAAACTTTGCAGTTTTGAAGTTAATTTAATTAGTTATCACGATTTCTCCAAAACATAAAGTGTTGCCTATTTTTTAGTACAAGTATGCGTATGAGTGTTTTGTGAACCTTTTTTTATTACTTTTTAGCACCACAGTTAAATTTAAGTTTAAGTTTATTTTAAAGTGCAGTATTAGGTGTAAAAAGTTTAATTGCATTTTTGCAACACCATGTTGTAAGTGTGTCCCACTGATTAATCAAAAGTTCTACACACATTTGCGGTCTTCATGCCCACTTTGGCCAAATTCAGGTAGTAAATAGACAAGTGGTCAAGTGCAAAGACCTCGAGTGGGTTTTGGGACAGGCCTGCAGTTATCAAATGGAGAGCAATGATGGCTATCATTACAGTTTTATTTTATTATAAAACTGTTGCGTTGTGCGTTATTAAGTTCATAGAGTTGTGGTGCTTTTTTGTCTTTTTTGAATAGTTGTTGTAAGTACCTACAAATTGGGTATATGCATATTGCAAAATTGGCATATTGTGTTTCCATAAATATTTTAAAATGTAATTAAAAATGAGGTACCTAACATTCTTTGTCACATTTTAAAATATTGAACCCACTGGACAAAGGAATGGCACATTCTTTATAGTATCATTTCCTTATGGGTCATTTCCTTGTTAACTGTCCGTCGATTTCAAACAAACAGACTCTATAAACAGTGTGATACCATTAAACCTAGCGTGGGTACACATTTAATTTCCGAATCTAATGTTCTCTGAGAAAGGTTAGTGGCTAAGCACGTGACACCTCCCCAGATGTTGCTAGCTAAGAATGTGCACTGTCAAATTCTTCCCGATTGGTCTGAGCTAATTTAGACCTGGCAAATGAGCCAGCGGTAAGATGGAGGTTCTGGAGGGGGTGCTCAGGGAGAGAATTAGAGCTAGTCGCTCTGGAGCACGGCTGGAAATGTCAGCGGAAAATTCCCGGAGGATTTGGGGGAAAAACAAGGCGTGTAGTGATGGGGAGAGAAGTGGGAAGGCTTTGATCCACCAGCCATTGTTTTTAGCCACTGTTACTACTGGTTATAGAGAAGCCTCTGACTGTTTATGGCGGGCTGTCAGAATCCAGAACAGGTGCGTGTGTTTGTGCGTGTGCGAGGAAAGGCCGAGACTAAGCCAGTGGAATGAAATGGCAGATAACAGTTAATCAATGGAAACCCATGGTTCTTAACTGATGGGTCGCAAACCAAAATTGGGACACACGAGTCTGTTCTGATATGGTCAGGATGGAATAAACAATGCTAAATATTGAATAAAATGAAACTAATCATATAATCGCTCACTGTTAGGGTAATGACCTTGTAAGGGAGAGGTAAACATTTCCTATATACTTTGCTGTGTATTAGTAGAAAGTTGGTAATGCTTTAAAAAGCTAAAACTCAAAAACATCCAGACTATGTCAATAGCATTTGTTCTTGGTTCTAAATCAAACCCAGTTGAGAACCACTGGTTTGTAAAATTGAACCAAAATTCTTGTTAGATTACTGTAACAATCATACAACAGATACTTCTTGACTGTTGTTAGAATAGGCTCATCTCATGTATTTGTAGAGAGTATAAAGATGAGAGAGAGAAAACAAGAGCGAGAGTGAGAGAGAAAGGAACCCTGTGTGCTCTAGATGTAGGTGTTGCAGATTAGAATGTCACTCTTAGTGACTGGTTGCCATATCTCCCATCAGCCCATGGGGCAGGCTGAAAAAACAGGGGACACCAGTGATAAATGACTTGATGCACACTTGCACACACTCACAAACACAAATGGGATTTACCCTCACTTTATATGTGTGTATGTGTGTGTGGATTCCCCAAGCAGAGATTCTGCTGAAATTGCAGTTAAAGTGACCTTGTGTTGGTGATTGTGTAACATGGCATTTCAGCACAGTTGCTTTTGTATGGTTGTGTGTGTAAGTGACAGCATGTGTAGTACAGAACTCACCTAACTTAAACTGTAGTGTTTATGGAGTATTTATGAATTTCATTATGTACACTTGGGGAATATATTAGTGCAATTATATTTGCAGTGAATTTGCTGATCTTTTTCCCCTGGAGTTCAATTTTTAATATAGGTTTAATATAGATTATTTTTCTAATATATTTAATTAATTTATCTCTATACACTACCGTACAAGACTGCATTTATTTAAAGGGGACATTGGATGCAAAATTTACTGTTACATGGTGTTTGCATATAAATGTGTCTTAGCAGTGTGTGGACACAACCACCCTACAATGATAAACATCCATTCACTCCTTTTTTAATCCCCAAAAACCTAAACAGTCTCAATTATCAAGCCGTTTTGAGTTTCTAAACAGTATGATGTCATAATGCTGAGGCCCCGCCCACAACCACTGACGGACTGTCCCATATTACCATATTTCCACCCTCAGCCAGTTGTACGCTGTCCGCCATTTTCTCTGCGCTTGAGCAGCTGTATCAACAATGTCTTGTAAGCAATGCAGATGTTTGTAGTTGGAAGTAAAAGTGAACATAAGAGTCTTAATTTTCTCCCGACATGAGAGCATTGGTTTTGTTTTTGATGAATACACATAAAATGGAAGAGGGGGCGGGGTGAACAGTAGCTCATTATCATTTAAAGAGACATACGCCGTGAACAGAGCTGTGTTTATCAAGGTACTGTAAAAAGGATGTTGTTTTACATGACCATTGAGAAATTTAAGACCAAAGTATGTTGCAGACATTTCATGAAGACCCTAAAAAACATGAAACTTCTGGAAAATGGGCATTCAATGTCCCCTTTTATCAAAAAAGAAATATTCTGAAATATTATTTCAATTGAAAATAATTATTTTCTATTTTAATGAATTTATCCCTGTGATGCAAAGCTAAATTTTCAGCAAGCATTATTTAGAAATCTTCTTTCCAAATGTAAACGCCTTTTACTGTGCCTTTTAAATGATTTAATACATCCTTGCTGAATAGAAGTATTAACTGCTTTAAAAAAAAAACATCTTACTGACCCCAAACTTTGTAGTGTGAATTATAACCTTTTTATGATTTTATTCTTTTTACTGTTTACTTTTTTCAAAAACAGTTTTGAGAGTCACTGACGTGCTTTTGTATGCTTGCATGATTTGACATCAAGCATAGCATTCATTCCTTCCTTTTTTTAATTATGGTGCTGAAAGCAAAAAGACACAAATAAAGATAGCTCATCTGCTCAGCTGCACTTTATGATCAACATTTTCTGCTTTAGTTCATTTAGGTGAACCAGACTATCCTTTTCAGTGAATAGATTCAATGAATCATTTTCACCATCACTCAAAAATGTTCACTGAAGGCCTTGTGTAGAATTGATCATGTATTAAAATGTCAACCCAGGTTCATGAAAATACATGCCTCTATTTACATTTCTGGAACACCGTAATTACTTACCTTACTGTATGTTTTGCGGCAGTGTCAAAGCGAAATGTCCAGATGGCGGCACTAAAACACACGTTCAATACCTGACCGTGGCGCTTCTTTATTATATTGGTACAGGCACGTATTGCTATGTTTTTTTATTACGTTGCTTGATGTACGTATTGCAGCTGTTCAGAATTCCAATATCCAGGGAGTGTCGCTAAAGGTTAATGATCTATCATGTTAGAAATATCCCCTACATCAAACCCAACCCTAAACCTACCTGATAGTGTTAACAGATGCAAAAGTGATATAAAAACGCATTTGTTGATGCATCTGTGCTATTTTAACTTCCAGAGCTCTTTGTTACTTAAGTGCAATGCCGTATCACGTGAGCTACCAAGCAAACCTACTGAATTAGAAAACTCATGCATATGAAGTGATGACAGTGTTCAAAAGTATCAGTTTTCAAATCCTGCAGAATGTTAAAATTCTTTCAAGTCATAACATAATATTCTGCAAGTAACTGTGTGAAAATTAGGCTTTATTCATCAAAACTCTATACCTGTAAATCATACTTGTGTAAAAAGGAAAAAAAGTTGTCATAGTTTTACTGCGTCTAGTGTTGATTTCAATTGGAAACTCCAGTAATTCATACATATAGGTAAGTTTTTTCAGTTTTATCAGTTTTGTATATAGAGGCACATATTTCCAGTGAGCCAATGTTGTAAAATGTTGTAGGCAAATTTATATAAATATTGCAGTTTATTACTGTGCTTACAGTTGTGGAAAACCATGGAATAACTCGATTATTTTTAACTGGATTTTGATTGTATTTGGCGTCTTGCATAAATTCTAATTGACTACAAAAGTTGTTTGGTCGAAATAATGGTTTCTCTGAAACAATCTCTCTTGTCTTTTCAAAGCAAATGCATAAATATCGAGACTGTTGGCTGTATCTTGTGGCCCTGGTAGACTTACAGCGGGTCATTGTGTGTGTGTGTGTGTGTGTGTGTGTGTGTGTGTGTGAGAGAGAGAGAGAGAGAGAGAGAGAGAGAGTCTGTATAGTGAGTATGATTCTTGGCTTTGAAGCAGCATATAGATGAGGATTAAAGACAAAGCTGCCACTTCTTCAACTACACACTGACTTCAACATGTACTGTAAGACAGAATCACAGCGAACAGAATCACAATATCAAAGCTATACCTGCACACATTCAGCCAGAGAATCAAAGTGACTCCTGAAGCCTCCCTCTCACACACCAGCTCACACGCAGACACAAATATGGGTTAGAAAACAAGGGAAATGAGAGAGAAGAACGGCTGCTCATTTCCGTTACAGACACTTCTGAAGAGAGAAAAAGTGATTTAAAGGGAGTTAACGAAATAGTTCACCCAAAAACGAAAAAAAAAATAAATTGCTGAAAACTTACTCACCCTCAGGCTTTTCAAGATGTAGATGAGTTTGTTTCTCCATCTGAACAGATTTGGAGAAATTTAGCATTACATCACTTTCTCACCAATGGATTGTCTGCAGTGAACGGGTGCCGTCAAAATGAGAGTACAAAATACTGGTAAAAACATCACAATAAGCCGCAACCACTCCATCTGTTAAAGTTTTGTGAAGTGAATAGCTCTTTGTTTGTAAGAAACAAATCCATCACAAAGATGTTTTAACTTTAAACCATTTAAAGTTTTAAAATGCCATAATCCATAATAATGCATCCTCCACTGAAAAGTCAATTCCCTGTTGTCCTCTCAGAGCAAAATCCACCAACATATTAGTACTGTTTTGTACAGTTTTCACTTCTAAACAGTGCATATTTCTCTCGTGATTTAGATGAGATGACATTCTCACTGGAGAAAGCAATATAAAAAGAGGAAGTTTTAGAATTATGGCTAGAGGAATATTCTAGCAAGAAGCAATGGTGTGACGTTAATACGTTTTAATGATGAATATGTTCATTATAAACAGCTTTTCGCTTCACAAAATGTTAAATGATAGACTGCATGGAGTGTGGATTACTTGTGGATGGATTATTGTGATGTTTTTATCAGCTGTTTGCACTCTCATTCTGACGGCACCCATTCACTGCAGAGAATCCACTGGTCAGCAAGAGATGTCATGAGAAATTTCTTCAAATAATCTACATATTGGATGGCATAAGGGTGAGTAAATTGTCAGCAAAGTTTCACCTTAGACCTTATATCGTGAGGTCTATTCCACAATGCAGCTGCATCTGATCAAGAACTGCCCAGTTAAACAGGAAGAGACATTTTGTCCAACATGTAAAGCTACAGTATAAAGCTTCTGTACCAACTGCCATTTTTTTGTTGTTTTATTTGCTGTTTAGGATCAGCTTTTTCTGAGTCTCCATGAGAAAAAAAAAGAGTAGCGGAAAAGATGTATAGACAAATTCTGCCCTGAAGTGCTTATTGTATCAACCAGCTCCTTGTTAACATGACTTCTCTTCCCTGTGGACTGATAAAAACCCCTGTGAGCCCTTACTCCCAGAAGTTGTCAGATTAGAGCTTGCCAGATTGAGCAAGTGCTTTCCAGTTTTGTGTGCAATATGCATCTGACCGTGGGTGGCTCATGCCGTCTGTGAACAAGACTAGCTTAATTGTAGAACTAACAGTTTTTGGTAATAGTTATGCTTAATTTAACTGCATTTGTTCAGTGATTAATTCTAACATTGACACATTACAGAATCTTAATTTTTAGTATTATTGGTGCATAACTTTGTAGTGAGAAAAAATGTACAGAAATGTAGTGTAGCAACAATGACTGCACCCAATGATAGAGCAGAAAGTGAAATGTAAAGAGTCGCCTTTTTTTTTTTTGCATTCCCTGTTGAAAAATCCAGCATATGCTGGCTAGGTATGTTTTTGACTCATTTTTTGGCTTTTTTGCCTTTATTCAGACTGGACTAATTAGATTGGTCAGGAAGCAAAGTGGAAAAATGGGGGATGGGACTGGAAAAAACAAACTCGAACTGGGTTACATATGCCACACATTCTATCTGTTGAAAAAAACAGCATATGCTGGTTAGGTATGTTTTGAAGTATGGCTGCTGGTCATGAGCTGGCTTAAGCTGGTCATGTGCTGGTCCTGAGCAGAAGCTATTTGCTTAGGACCAGTTTCTTGTTTCTTTTGTATATTTTGACTCTGCCGAATGGGAAAACCTCTAGGTCAGAGATTTTGTAATTTGTGCACCTCGTCCAGGTTTGATTGTGTGGTGCGCACTCGGTTATGCTAACAAGACGACAGACTGAAAGAATGTTGTATAATGTGAACAGTGCAGTGATTTTGGTAGTTTGAAAGTCATGTGAACCTGACACTTTCAGAGCAGACTGAAACTGAAGCATCAGTCTGATGTTAAATCTGAGCTTCAGGAGGTCAAATACAGACCAACTAGAGAAAAACTCACACACCAGACCTATTTTCAGAAAGTATTGATCCAATGATATTTCTGCTCTGAGTAAGATGGAGCTGGTGTATGTGTGTTTCCGTTAAAGGGCTACGGAGGTTGCTAAGCAGCTGTCTTCATTTTCAGCCGCACACTCACGTCAACAACACACTCACACGTGTGTGTCCTCTCGCACTTGACACATTATGAGCCGTGTTGGGGAAGCTACTTGCCAAGCTACATAGAATTTAAAGTATAGACAAGCTACGTTTAAAAAAACTGTTTACAAATAACAAAAAGTAGTTAACAACATTGCAGATAAGGGGATGTTATCTTTAAATGATGTATGATTCAGTTAAAAAGAGCCATGTTTATTATGCTTAGCTATAAAAAAAAGTCCAGTCGAGTGCATTGTGGGTTTTATATTCAAAGACTATAGAAATAGAATAGAAATTGTAAAAATGATACATTTATTGTGAACACTAAAAAAGTATATGAACAAACCTCTGGCCCGATAGGGTAGGTTATGCTTTTTGTTAAATAAAGTTTTGCTATTCTGAAAGGTGCCAGTATAAATATACATGGATAGAAAAAGAGAGACAGAAAGAGGGTGGTAAGAGGGAGGGGAAACAGAAAGCCGTGTTGCTGAGAAAAGAGTGTTGCTGTGACAACAATATGTTTGGCATTTGTGTGGGATTATTTCTTTTTGCCAACCTTACTTCTCTTTCCACCTTTATTTTTGTCTTCTTATCCTTCTTTTTCCCCTATTTTAAATGCACAAGCTTTAGCAATCACCCCTGTTTTTAACCTGCTTTAAAAAAAGCGTAGTTTATCTAGGCGATACTCATTCTCTCTGTATCTGCATCATGCTTCATGGCCCTTCTAATCCAGATCTTACCCAAAAAAAAAGCCTGGAAGTGCTTTGTACATTTAGACCGGATGTTTAAAGTCCTGTTATGCCCCTGTGTCTGCGAGAAAGATACACATTATGCAAAGCTGTTGTTTTCTCTACATCTGAGGTCAGGTGGTGTGCTTTCTGTTGCAGTGATAAATCTCTGAAGGAAAGTTTTGTTAAAAACATTCATCCACCTACATCTGTGAACACGATATAATAGTAACAGCGTCAGAAAAGTCATGTCCATTCAAACTGAGTGGGCACGTGCCTCTTCAGATTTCTGAGCCAAGTAAATTTTGAATGCAGCTTTAAAGGCAAAAAAAATACTTTGATAAGTATTTGATAAGTATTTTGTTTGTTAGAGTTTAAAAATATTTTTTTCCAAACCACTGTGGCAGAAATCATGCACTGTCATTTGGTGAGTCCAATCAAATCCTTCTGCAGACTAGTTGATTTTTTTTTATTCTTTTTTTAAGCTCTGTAAGGCATTTAAGCACATATTAAAAAAACAGCTGTGCCAGCTGTAGTCCGATCCCCTTAAAGGAGAAGTCCACTTCCAATACAAAAATTGACACATAATGTAGTCACCCCTTGTCATCCAAGATGTTCATGTCTTTCTTTCTTCAGTCTTAAAGAAAGTATGTTTTTTGAGGAAAACGTTTCAGGATTTTTCTCCATATAATGTACTGTTATGGTGCCCCGATTTTGAACTTTCAAAATGCAGTTTAAATGCAGCTGTCCAACGCTCGTCTTGTCTCTGTTTTTTTCCGGTTCATGACAGTTAGGGTAGGTTGAAAAAATTCCCATCTCATGTTCTCCCTCAACTTCAGAATCATCCTATATTGCTGTTTTACCTATTTTGTTGAGGGTGTTTGATCTTCTTTGCATGTTTGCTTTGCAAAGACTGGGTCGGTACTTCTGCAGTGATGTAGGATGATTTTGAAATGATTTTTGAAGTTGAGGGAGAAAATACGATTGGAGTTTTTCGAC
>JAHKKF010520019.1:4151-45845 GCA_019740295.1 Labeo calbasu | reverse complement strand
TTTTTTTTTTCTGCAATTCCGAGTTTGTCTCAGAATTCTGACTTTTTTCTTGCAATTCCAAGTTTGTCTTGCAATTTTAACTTTTTTTCCTCGCAATTCCGAGGTTATATCTCACAGTTCTGACTTTTTTCTCACAATTTTGAGCTTGTATCTCTAAATTCAAAATTTTTTTTCTTCAAATTCTGATTTTGTATTTCGCAATTCAGAATTTTTTCCTCGCAATTCCAAGTTGTATCTCGCAATTCTGACTTTTTTCTTGCAATTCCGAGGTTATATCCCACAATTCTGACTTTTTTATCGCAATTCCAAATTTGTATCTCGCAATTTACTTTTTTTTCACAATTTCGTGTTTGTATCTGTCAATTCTGAGTTTACATCTCGCAATTCTGACTTTTTTTCTTGAAATTTTGAGTTTGTATCTCACAATTCAGAGTTTTTTCTCACAATTCCAAGTTTATATCTCACAATTCTGACATTTTTTCTTGCAATTCCGAGTTTATATCTTGTAATTCAGTTTTTTTCCCGCAATTCTGAGTTTGTGTCTCGGAATTCTGACTTTTTTCTTGCATTTCCAAGTTTGTCTTGCAATTCAAACTTTTTTTCCGCACAATTCCGAGGTTATATCTCACAATTCTGACTTTTTTCTTTCAATTCTGAGTTTGTTTCCAGCAATTGTGACTTTTTTTCACAATTCTGAGTTTATATCTCACAATTCTGACTTTTCTTGCAGTTGTGAGCTTATATCCCACAATTCTGATTTTTCTTCTCACAATTTTGAGTTTGTATCTCACAATTCTGATTTTTTTTCTTGCAGTTCTGATTTTGTATTTCGCAATTGATTTTTTTCTTGCAATTCCAAGTTTGTATCTCGCAATTGACTTTTTTCTTGCAATTCCGAGTTTATATCCCACAATTTTGAATTTTTTATTGCAATTCCGAATTTGTATCTCGCAATTGACTTTTTTCTCACAATTCCGTGTTTGTATCTGTCAATTCTGAGTTTACATCTCACAATTCAGATTTTTTTCTTGCAATTCCGAGTTTGTATCTCACAATTATGACTTTTTTTTTCTCACAGTTCTCTCTTTTTTTTTTCTCTCTTTGTGAGATATAAACTCGCAATCGCTAGCTATAAAGTCCAGTTCTGAGGGGGGAAAAAGACTGATATGTGAGTTTATATTTAGCTTTTCTGACTTTATTTCTCAGAAGTGCAAGTTTATATCTCACAATTCTGACTTCCTTTTCTGAGATAAAAGGTAGCAATATGTTTTTTTTCAGCGGCAGAAATGGGCTTCCATATAAAATGCGCTGCAGTTATGTTTGTTTTTTTTGTTTTTTTTTAGAATATTGAGCATTGCATTACTGTTACATTTATTTTAGCAATTTTGCTTCATTTGCCATCATTAAATGAATAGATAGAATTTATAGATATATTATAGCATTCGCTGAAGAAAGAAGCATGTGGGTGATAAGTGTTATAAAAAAGTATAACTGGGTTACATGTATTTACTGAAAGATGCAATGGATTAAATACATTATTAGGCATTGTAACGCAATAAGAATACTGTTCTAATGTTTTATTATTCATTTTTATATGAATATACACAGACTTCTTTTAAAAAAAGTGTTATCCAAATCTGTTTTTGGTTTCCTATTCATAAAAAAATATGGAATGTAAATGAAACCCACTTAAATGTTGAAGTGGGACTGATTTAGATTTTTCTGTCTGTTATTTACTTGCTATTATGATGAAGTGCTGGTGGCTTGCGGTGCTGGCTTTTCATTCATGCCTTGATACTGACAAAACATAATCATAACTCATGCTGCTTTACACATGGGCATCCTCCATCTGAGGCATTACCTGCGTCGCGTTTCCTGTTTTCCGACACTGGGAAGCCTGGGGAACCTTCTCATCGAATCATCTTTACCTGTTACGCTTGTAAATGGATGACAGCCTGGTATTATCCCCCAAATGAATCATAAATTAACAGCAAAATGACTTTTTTCTATTAAACATTGTGTTGTGGCGCAGGGAGCCGAAAGCTCTCCCCGAACCAAATTGAGTCCCATTTATCACTTTTTCTCCCGCTGTCGCTCTCCATCTCTGACATTGGGGCAATGTGATGGAATTCCCAGTAATTTTCCATCAGTGACAAAAGCTGTGAGTGGCACTATACGCCGCTGAATGGGGACTGGGGGTTGCTGGGATTGAAAGGTGAGATTGAAGATGGCCTCTGTTCCCTTTAGACTCCATGTCATTACCGCTGACCAGTCGCCCATTTCTATCTGGCCCTGATCTTCAGCCCTCTGTGAGTGGCAGTATGGCGAAACTGATGCTATTTTCAGGGCCAGCCGCAGTGATAATGTCACTCCACTTCAAAGAGCAAAGCTGTCCTGTCTCCCAGGAGATTTTGCTCAAAGATGAAATGATCAGAACAGCCCTGACAAGGAGCCGTACAATTATTGCTCGGCACCAACAAACAGCTCTCGGAGAAAACGCAATGAAAAGTTTTCTCTTTTTTTTGCCGAATGACTGACAGGCAATAATGCAAATCGGCCGCCCTGACCATTTGCGACGTTTTTATTTTCTTCTGCATATAAATTCAGTCATTAGCATTCGGTTACTGTAGTTTAATGAGCACCTTGCATTGTGGTAAAATTTGCTCGGAATAATTGAACTAATCACTGTTTGCATAATTAAATTAACATTTAATCATGAGTTTCACAGCATATTTGGGTAAAACCGAAAGAGTAATCAGTGGCAATTACACGATTCGCTGCTACGGCAGCTTTTTTTGTGTATCGCATAGTATGACATTTGTATTGATTGATTAATGCATTAGACCTCACAGAAATGTAGCTGTCTTGGAAATGCCTCGCTCTCGACGCCTACTGTGACACATTATGAGCGCCTCTGTGATAGCTGAGATCATAATACCAATTTCACACCATAATATCTGTATTTCTGCCTGCTTAGCTTTGTCATCTCCTTTTCAAAGTTATCAATCTTTCTCCTTCCTTTCTTTCTTCTACCAGGTGCCCTACATCTTTGTCGAAAGCCAGAGTTTCCTCACAGCCGTGCTTCTGTTACTGCTGTTGTGTCTTATGGCTTTTTATTCCTATGTGAAGGTGAATAAGGCTCATGTAGGGATACAAGCCACGAAACACACAGTGATAAATCAGCTTGAAATGACTGTCTGCGTTTCTGTTTCTGAGCAACTAATAAGTAGCAGTAATCAAACAGCCAAACTTTTATTTCCTGTTGTTTGCGACGTGCATTTGCATAACTCGTAGAAGCTCTTATTTGGGTAATTATTGTGCTATTGTGTATGAATGATTATGGAATGATGTGCCATTGTTTTTGAGCAGAGGCATTAGTGTTTACAAAAAAAAGAACAGTTATTCGTGACAAAATTCTCATTAGAGCATAGCTGGTGTTACTGGAGGGAAAACTAATCAAAATGAATTAATAGCTTAAGGATGTGAAAGTTCTAAAATGTATGTTCATACTGAACATTACGGTTCGAAATTTTGAAATTAAATTGAAACTTTAAACGTGTGTCGGTGGAAGTGTTCAAATGTCCAAAATGTGTTTATTTGATTAGTGACCTAGAATTCTTACTCAGTCTTTCACGCCATACACAACATTTCAGCATTTTTCTCCATATAATAGACTGCTATGGTGCCCCGATTTTGAACTTCCAAAATGCAGTTTAATGCAGCTTCAAACGATCCCAGCCGAGGAAGAAGGGTCTTATCTAGTGAAACGATCAGTTATTTTCATTAAAAAATACAATTTAAATACTTCGTTTGACATTAAAAACGATATAAAATGTGTTATTTTTATGAAAATAACCGATCATTTCACTAGATAAGACCCTTCTTCCTCAGCTGGGATTGTTTACGATGGCATTTGGGATCGTTTGAAGCTGCATTTAAACTGCATTTTGGAAGTTCAAAATCGGGGCACCATAGCAGTCCATTATATGGAGAAAATACAGAAATGTTTCCCTAAAAAAAAATGATTTCTTTATGGCTGAAGAAAGAAAGACATGAACATCTTGGATGACAAGGGGGTGAGTACATTATCTTCTCCTGTATTGCAATTTGAACACTTCCACTTAAGCACAAGATGCTATTTTAACATTCTCAAATTATACTGCATAACTTGATCAAGTATTACACAACAAACATACTCGTATCAACATGTCAACTTGAGTTCTGCTGTCATTAACACAGAATGAGATAAACTAAATACTTCGAAAAACGTAACATTAAATCAGCCGTGCACTCAATTTGTTATACTTGAAATGAAAACAGATGCATTTTAGTAATGGTCTTTATTTTGGACTCCACTGTGCATGTTTATATTATCTCCACAACTGTTTTAGAAGACTGCATGTCTTATTTCTGATCAAAGCTGTCGTTCTCCTTGCTAAAACAGGTTGTCAACTCTTGATGGCTCTATGATCTTCACCTATTCATTTTGATGTCAGTTTAAAGTGATCATTAAATGTGAATTCAAAGGACACTGCAGTTCTTGCCTGATTAAAAACAAAGCCGCACTCTCCATTTCTTATCGCACGGCACACGCGGTTCACGCTTTCACATTGTATTTTGAGAACTTTCTCTCGGGATTAAACATCGTAAGCAATTACAAGCACCTATTTAATGCTGTGGATCTGTCGAGCTGAAACAAAGGAAACCGACAAAGACACAAAAGACTTAATGCAAATATTTTTTAATAACCAAGTTTATATGATGCACTTTGTGATCCACTCGTAAAGCCTTCAGTAGGCTTGGTATTTTCCTTTCCTTTTTCTCTTCATCTTTTGCACATTATTAAAATAGAACTTTGACATTATGCATTGCACTGGAAAAGATCAACCTACAATATTATACAATATAAGATACATATAAACATGACAAAGCACCTTTGGTTCTAGTAAATAGTAAT
Organism: Labeo calbasu; assembly: GCA_019740295.1. NCBI lineage: Eukaryota > Metazoa > Chordata > Actinopteri > Cypriniformes > Cyprinidae > Labeo > Labeo calbasu. The sequence goes on along the minus strand of JAHKKF010520019.1, from coordinate 40,888 downwards.
AATTAAAGAACTGGGGGACACTATGGATGATCGTGTGTGGGGTTTGTGTATGGTAACATCAGTGCATGGGAAGAATTCCTAAGGGTTTCATGCGCAATAATAGCACCTGAGTTCATATTCTAGTTGAAATGAAACTAAATTCAGTTTTGGAAAAGGCTTTTTCCTTGCCCTCCTCTGAACACATCAAATTTTAAGACACAAATGAACCCTTTCTTTTCGATTGATCTTACACAGTATTTTTTTTTTTGTGTCGTTTACTCTAAAACTGTTGAGTACCAGCAATGAGTGTAATTGCTACATGTTCCCTTCAGTTATAAGACATTGTGTTCACATTACACAAATAACAATAATAATAATAAAATAGCACCAATTAGTGATGATACAAAAGCTAATACTAATGAGTGTCTTCGCAATACAGTAAAGTATTAGAGTATGCAGGAGTAATTCTCTGAAGCATATAAAATAGGCACATTGACATGATCCAGACTTAGGATGTCTTTTGGTCCTGCTGCTAGGAAAACATCTAAGAACACGTAATGTGAAAGTGTCATGCATTATTTGAAACTCAAATATTCTCAGTTCGTTTTCAAGTAAACTCTTTTCCAAAACCCTTTCTTTGTTGTTGATGAAATACACTCTCTTAGAGATAATGCTCCGCTATAAAATAGAGAAAATAAACTCATTTGTAACCAACAAATTCATCCTATATTCATACATTTTCTTGTTGGTCTTCACATATATGTAAATACACATTTACAAGAGGAATGCAATAAAGTGACTGAACAAGGAGTTAAATGATTTCACAGAGGAGGGCCATACAATCCTAGTCTCATGAATAAACTGCCTTAATAACATGCCTAGTGGATCACTTAATTACCTCCTCGTTAATAGCATCCATTTAATCCTTAATTAATAGATTCAGAAGTGTCCTTCCTTAAAGGAATTTTAAAGCTAGTCAGTCTTTGGCCAAACAGCTGGCTGAGGAGGTTGTTTTGTGACTCTGCGGTACGATACGAGTGAGTCTCTATGGATCTGACCCCTGGCTTGGACCGTGATTTATTAAACGAATTGTTCAGGGTGGAGACCCTGGAAGGAGGGGAATGGATGGGTCTCCTAGGAATGCTCTTTTTCCCTTTGCAATCTCCGTTGAAGTGACGTACAATCTCAACCTTCTTTGGTGAGAACTCCACAGAGCCTTTCTTTAGGTGAAGGCCCAGATTCGAAGATCCTATTTTGTGCTTGGAGATTATTTTGTTGCTGACAGTGTCGTCCTTTACTGATGTAAGCACTGGATAGTCATTGGGAAGATCGGTTTTCCTTTGCCCATCCATATTTTCGCACCTGCTAGGTCTAAACTTCTTTTTGACTCTTGGGTCAATGCCCAGATTTTCCCTTGCGGTTGGAGATGGTGTTCTCTGAGAGCTGTGAGGTGTCTTAAGTTCTTTCCTCTTCTTTTGTTGTTTGGTCGAGTCCTTATCTTCACATGCATTAGAGACGTTGTTGTTGTTGTTGTGACGTGCAGAATCGGCGGCACTAAGGCACTTTGGGTTATTTTCAAGACTTTGTCTCAGAGTTTCCTCAGATTTGGCCAGAGTTACATGCTTAGCCTGGCCAGTAGTTGGCTGTTCACTGTCAACATCTTGTTTATTCTCATTTCTCTTGACGGAGAATAAAGTCTCGATTGTTTGATCCTGCTTCAAGTAGCTTGTCTCGTTTGAAGACTGCTTCACAGATGAGAGTTCAAAGTCATTGCAAGATAAGAGTCCTTGCATGTCTTGCTTTGGTAAACTTGCGTCTGTTTGACCGCATACTTGAATAGTGCATACACTTGAGTCTGTTATTTCCCCTTGTTCACTTGCATTTTCAAGGCTTACTGAGGGGTTGGTTTCCACCCTGTCTTCGTTTTGCCTGGAAATGCTTGCAATGTTGATCTCTGAATCTAACAATGCACTTGGAGTTGTGCAACAGTCATCTTCGATCTTAACATCACAAATCTCTGTCAGAGCACCTTCGTCAGTTGCACTGACTTCCCTGGGCTCCTCCGCTTGGATTTCATGAGGTGGAGAAGGGCATTCACTCTCTTCCTTTAGCTCTGTGGATGAAAGACTTGGATCTGCAGAATCAGTTTGCACGGTACACTCTATAATGTCCTTGGCAACTTCAGGGAAGTCCTCATCTTCAATTTTCACACTGGTATTGTTTGTTTCAGTGGAATGGTCCTCCGTACTATTCTGTGCAGTGTCATCTATGATTGGCAACACTGATTTGATGCCTTGCATGTGTGATGCTGTGATGTCTAAGCTGCTCTCCGTAGCCTTTCGTTTCTTGCTTGGTGGCATGTCAGATATATCATCTTTTGAATTGAATGGCTTGCAAGGTCTCATGACTCCTCTGAATTTGAAGATCTTGTTCCCTCCAGCAAGGTGCTTCTCCATGTGACGATCAAACTGTTCCTTTTTGGAAAACGTGTAGTTGCAGGTACTGCAGATGAAGGACTTCTTAATTACATGCATGACGTCGGCACAGAGTTCACAAGTATACAGTGTGGTATGCTTTGAGTCTGGCTCATCTGTCTCCTCATGTTCATTTTTAAGGTGGTCTTTAAGCTCCTTTGCCTCTTGGTAGGACACGGGACATTTGTGACAAAGGAAAATTTTTTGCAAGCTGTGAACCACCAAGTGACGCTGGAGCTTAAAGGGCTTTGGAAACTGCTTGCCACAGTGGTGACAGTCCCTTGAAGGGTCTTTGCAATTAGGATGCATCTCAGCATTTTTAGAAGGAGTCTCTGCTTTAGGTAGAACCTCAAGCGTTGTCAGTGCACAATGTTTACTTCCTCCCCCAGTACTTATTTTAGTCTTCAGACTTGTGGAATCAAACTCCTCTGGAACCTTCAACTCTTGTCCATTAACATCTAAAGAAGTTCTCCTCTCTTCCTTAGATGATTTAAGATTGTCTCCTTTTGTAGTTCTGCTGGTTCGATGCTGCATTATCGAAGATATGAAGTTCTTCACAGCATTTTCCTGCATGAAACACCCAGGCATGTCCAAGAGCGAGCTCTGAGACTGGCCTCTTCGTGCAAACTGTGTGGCATGCTCACGCAAGTGCTCATTGTACATCCAGACATCTGAAATTTCTTTCAAGCACATGCCACAAGTCCAAACACCTGCTTTGTTTTTGGCGTGTTTCTCCCTGAGATGGTCCCTAAGTTGTTCCCGTGAGCTAAACTTGCGTTGGACACACATATAGCAAGTTGGAGGAGGTGATGGATTGTGAGAGAGCTTGTGAAAGTCGAGCTCACCTAAGGTGAGAAACCATGTGAAGCACACTTTGCATTTGTACTGCTTATCCTTAGGTTTGAGTCCAGGTTCAATGCGTTTCCTACATTTCCGCTCCACAGGCTTTTTGCAAGGTCTTTCAGGGTCTTTCAGTTCTGTGCTTTCAATGGTCTCAACCAAAGACATATCTCTCTCAGGCTCAAAAAATGGTACAGGAATCTGAATTGGGGTGGTAAGGTTTGGTATCTCAGTGCTTGGCAAACAAGAGGCGTTTTCTTGAACACAGACCATTTGGAGAGGGCAGGGTGTAGCAGGAACCTCTGGTTTACAGTCTTCCTGAGGAACTATGTTCTCTGGCACAATGCAATCATGCAAATCTTCCCGATGTTCTATGGTGCCCTCTTTTTCACATAAGAATTCTTTAATGCCAGTTTCTACATTTTCCTCATAACCAGCCTGGTTATCCATTAGGTCATCTTTTGCATTCTCTGTAGAACTCCTGACTAAGCATTTGGGAGTCATCTCAATGGTTTCATATTCACAAGGGTCATTTGCTTCACTGGTAAACTTGTGCCCCATCTTGTTTTCTTTAGACTCCTCATACGTATCAACAAAGGCACCAGTGGGAGGACAGTCTAACATTAAACAGGACAGTTGTTTTTGCTTTTTGTTGCTTTTACCATAGACCCTTGCACATTTCTTTCTTTTCCGGTCATCGTTTCTTGGGAACAATTGAGAAAAAGTGCTTTCGTCATCAAAGAAAGCCTTGAGATCAGGTTCTATTCCTAAAGTACCAGTAAGTGCATGACTGTCTTCTGCAGGGGAACAGGTGTTCTCACGCTTGATATCCACAGAAGGATCCTCAAGTGGATAGTGGATATCTTCTGTCTGAACATATTTTGGGTTAATAGAGCAATACTTTGTCACAACATCGTCAATGTCATAGGGATCTCCTTTTTTATGCAATATAGAATGTCCTGTGGAGGTTGTTGTTTCTTCCATTTGCTCTTCACTGCAGACTACCATGCTCTTCTGTTCCTCCCCCACATTGACTTCATGATAACTGTTATTTGGGACCTGTTTTTCAGGTGACTTAGGACAGTTTTGTTGTACCATTGAAGGAAAATCTGGAGAGATGGCCTGCAATATATCTGTTTTAAGAGTATTGAGTATTTCATCTGAAAAGGTGTCTTGCTTTACCAGTTTTGGAGCAAACGTTTCACTGCTCAAGCCCACAGTGGCGTTACTGTTATTTGCTGCATCATTTAGAGGAGTTGTCTGATCAATGTCACAACTTCCTGGGATCTTTGACATATCAGAATCACTTGCAATCTCTTGAAAGATCAAATGTGTATCTGCTTGTTGTCCTTGTTCATCTGAGATTTCACTTCTGTTTGGATGCAAATTAACTTTTGGACTTGTAACATCCAGGATACCTTTCAGTGCTTTTTCTGTTGGGTGTGGCATTAAAATGGGCATGAACATTTGACTGCTCATATTTAGATTTTCAATGGGAGGTATTCCTTCAGTCTTTACCACATGTTTCATGGCTTTATGTCTTTTAAGTCCAGGTTTTGTACGAAAGAACATTGAACATATTTCACACTGAAATTTTCCTTGAACTGCATTCTGTGTACCACCCTTTTTAGGTGATGTTTTTGTCTCATTTAACTTGAAACTTGGTCCTTCATTTTGGACAGATGTGAATGTAAGACCCATGGATCCTGCTTCTGCACAGTGTATCAGAGGTTTAGGTATCTCCTTATTGTCTAACATTGTTGACCTCTGCATTGCATCATGCTCACTGGTGATCATCTGGTGGTCCAGCTTTTCAGAATCTGCTTGCTTTTGAAATTTGAGGGCTAGATCCATGTAATCAATAGTGTCAGGTGGAAGGTGACTACCATTCATGTCAGTTTGGTTAAGTTTTGAGACTTGTTCAGAGTCGATTGTACTGCCTTCCTCAACATAATTACTGCAGGAAGCTGAGACAGAAAACGTTATATCATTTTGGTTGTTATTTATAGAGGTTTCGGGTATATCAAGTCCAGTCAGATGGGCCTGAATATTTGGCTCTTGTTCATTTGCGTTATATGTTGGGCTGGATGACAATGGTTTATCAAGAGAGAAGGCACAGGCATTGAGAATGTAACTGTCTGTGGAGTTTGATTTTACATCAGGCTGTTCATTTCCTTTGTTTAAACATTTAGAGGTAAAGTTGAAGTCATTGAAACATGTTTCACTGTAATTCAGGGGGCTAAGTTTCAAATCATACAGAGCACCTGTATCTTGAGAGCCATCCAGTGCCCCAGAATGCTCAGAAAAAGGTTGCTTTGAGATTTTGTCCACAGCCAACAGTGTTCCAGGGCTAGAAATCTTACTCTCTGTAATTGCTACTAAATCCAGGTGGGGATTGAACGAATTATCCAATTCTGTTGCTGGATCAAAAGTATCTGACTTGCCAATATTTATATGATCCGAGTTCTTGTCTTCCAGGGCTGGTCTGTTATTAATCAGTGCAGGGGTAACTGTACATGGTAGTGGACCATTATCTCTCAGCTCAGAAGAACTTTGGACAGAGTTGTAAGAAAACTCTGGTGCCTGAGTCAAAATAAGAAGTTGAGAACTCTGCTCAGTATTATTTTGTTGATTCTCTTCACATTCTGATTGCACAGAAAACAATGTCATATCAGGCATGGCTCTCTCCACAATATCTGTACATTCATGTTCATCTTGAACTACAGGAAGATGTTTAGGAGAAACCACCTGTTCTGTATTAATTAATTGTAAATGGGTTGGCAAGTGGTCTTCACAATGAGGAGACTTGATGTTTGAAATGGGTTGTTGAATATCTGTATCAGACGGACAGTCTGTTGTTTCACCCGTTTTGTCAGATGCAAGTCCATTGTCTTCAGAAATTAATTCTTCATCACATTTCTGTGTTTTTTCTACACACAGGGTGTTTTCATTGTTTGGTATGGTAGGGGATGCTGAGAAGTGGAATATTTTGGGGAAGTCTGGATTCTGCATAGTATAATTTGAGTCTTTAATACCAAACTGTGTTTCACACTCGGCATTCTCAGTTTGGCTGACAGAGGACTCACACTTGTGTTCATATATGGAGACTAAAGATTTCTGTGAGTCGATTTCATTTGAGTTCACACAACATGCAGTTTGTGGACACTCAGCGGAATTCTCAGCAAGCTGTTGTTCATTAGCTACTAATTCATTGTGAAGAGTGTCATTACTAGTCGCATTTAAGTTGACTTTTGTTTTCTTGTCTGACCCAGAAATGTCATTGGCTGTCTCTTCTGGTTTAGCTGTGTTTGTCTCCACTGAGAACTTTGTGAGTTCTGCTTCTGCATTTCTAGATTCCATGTACTCAGACTCATTTTGTTCAGAGTGTTCACTGTCTTGTTTTTCATGTTCCTCAGGAACTACACTCTCTTGATTAGGAGATGACTGAGGTGATGTAAAACCTGAAGACAAAGAATCTGAGATCACTTCCAAGCTCTTCATCAGATTTTCTGTGTAGATTTCATGCTCAAGCATCTCTTCTGACTTGTCTAAGTAGTCGTTCTTCTCTGTTTTCTCCACGAGATGAGCAGGTGAACCATTTTCTGCATTCAAAACAGTGAGCCCCATGCTGTCCTTTATATCCAAATGGTCATGTTCTGAATCAGTTGGTGTGTTGATAGTAGAGGTATGTGTTGGCGTATGAAGACCTTGCTGTCCACACATCAACCCAAATGGGAGCGGACTGGACCATGGCAAGTCAGGTTCTGAGAACAGTGCTGATTGTGAGTCTACTGGTCTGGCAATTTGCAGATTCTCTGAGGAACAGTTCATCTCTAAGCTACTGTCATCGTCTTCACTGTCAGGGTCAAGTCTCAGTGGAGAGAATTTGCTCATGGTTAACTGTTTTGGAAGCTCACTGTCTAATGGTGGAGGACTGCTGAGCTTGGCTGTTTGCAGTTGACTTTCAAGCTCCGTAACTATCCTTTTTATTTCCAGATCGTCAACTGACACGCTACTGTTGAGATTTGGATTGTAGTCCATTAATTTCTCTGGCAAAGCAAAAGGGACATGGTTAAAATTGGTCTTATTCTCATTGGAGTCAGAGTCCTCTTTGTACTGAGAAATCTCATCTGGTAGCACAGGAGTAACATCAACCAGATTCCAGTCTCTCTGCTCTAAGAAGGGTGAGAACGAAGACTCAAAAAGTTCCTTCTTATCTGTTGTGGTTTCCAGAGGACTAAAGCTCTCTTTGGCAAGCTGAATATCTGGATAAAGATTGTTCTCAAAACCTCCCACTGAAAGGTCACCAAACATTGATGATGTGTCAAAGGAAAGGGGCGACTTTATAAGACTCTGATCGTGTTCTGAAGGATAGGGAATGAGACATTGCCCATTCTTTTGTGCTGTAGCCTCATGGACTTTTGAAGGCGATAAGCAGACTTTGTCCACAAGTGAACTGCACAGAGGTGGGGGGTCAGGGAATAGGTCATTGGAGCTTCTGCTGGCTTCTTCACTCGATATGCTGTCATTGCTGGCTTTCTCAAAAATGGGTGCTGAAAATTCAGAACTATTTGTTCTTTTCTTTTGGGATTTACCCTTTGATGTGAGAGCATCTTTTTTGAGTTTAAGCACATGGCTAGAATCTCTGTTGTTGGTGGTTTCCACTGGATTTGGTGCAATACCAGACCCTCTTGGTGATGTGATATTTTTTGGGTAATCTTTTTTGAATGGCTCTTCTGTGGTTGCAAGAATCCCTGCTTCAAAACCGTAGTGGTCCCCTTTTTCCTCTATTTCCACTCTGGTGGTTTTGAATCTGGCAAGGCTGACAGTACTTTTAGTCATTGTGTGCTCTGACGCTGTCTCTTCAGTCTTACAGATAATGCTTGAACATTTTGAAGTAGTGAACCGATCCTTGTGCTCAGTGAGTAGTATCTTATCAGTGCTGTACCTTTTCGTATTTTTTGTGAAGGTCAGTGCCAGTGATGTGCTAGACTCTTTCCGTATCCTTGCTGGCGATTCTTCGTACGCATTCTGTTCGAGAGAGTCTTGATCTTTCCTCTGTACTTCTATTCGTTTCTCAGAGTCGGAATCTGTGTGATCAGTACTTTTCGGGCTGCTGATGCTGTCGCTGCAAATACTTATTGATGTGCTGAGTTCACTGCTTGTGGAAGACCTACTGCTCCGTCTTCGGAGCCTTTGGTGACCAGGGTTGTCTTTCATCAATGATGGAGAGACGTCCAAAGCTTTCTTGGGATCAAAGCACTCATTTTTGTTTTGTTTCCATGAACTTTCCCGGCTCTTGTCAGCACGAATCCTCCCCTTGCACTCTTTAGTGTATGTGTACTTGCAACGAATGCTTTGGCTGAGACGTCCCTGACTGGCTATCTTCACAGGCTCACAATCGTCATCTGAGTCAGAGACGTAATCGTACTCCCTGAAAGTAGGGTTCTGCACTGCAGGAGTCACTCTCTCCATCACAAGTGAAAACTGCATGTTTTTGGTGCCCTTCACATGGAGTTTATGCAACTTGTTCTTTTGTTGAACAATTTTGTGAATAAGCTCTTTACTCCAGCTTCCGCCACCAGTCCTCTTCCTTTTTCCTTCTGTTGGCATTGGTTTCTGAGCTGTTGGACTTTTGCTGGCACAGGTGGATGTTGTTTTCACCAATGCTGTGCTACTCTGCAAGCTTTTAAGACCACATCTTGCAGAAAACTTGCTTGATAAAAGAAACTTAGAACTGTAATCATTTTCATCTTCTCTTTGCTCGGACTTTCTCGTTTCCCACTCAATTTGCGTGCAGTTTGACTCCTGTGACTGGGACTCTGTTGGAGAGGCTTCTGCTTTGAGGCCTTCCTTTTGTATCAGCTCATGTTGGCTTTCTTTGAAAGGACTGTCTGCGAGTTTGCTGTCTGAACTGAGGCTGTCTAAGTCTGAGTCAAAAGGATATTTGCTGTGAGCTTGAGATCTCTCGCTGGATGTTGATTCATTGTTTGTTCTACCTTCAAACGTTGTAGAGTCTTTGGTTGTCAAAGTCTGTTTTGTTGATGTGCATTTAGTGGTGGTGAGATCATCATCAACAAATGCATCAATGAAGCTGCTATCAATTTCTGCATTGTCTGACTGATAGCCTAGTCCATTCAAAGCCTCTGTGATAAGGCTGTCCAATTTGGGATCTTCCATTTCCAAATCCGGCAAGGGTGCAGATGGTAGCATCAGTTTCATTGGATCATCTTTTATATCTCCTTTGGTTTCATTATCTGGCACTATTTCCCCATTCTTGTTTAGTCCAAGCAGAGACAGATGCAAATCTGAAGAACTCCGCAAAATTGTGTAACTGGATCCAGATGACATGGCTTTTGTGTGGTCCGTCTGAAACTTCCTTACGTCTTCCACTTTTGGCACATCTTTAAAGTCATTTTGTGCAAATGTATGCTGTCCACAGTATTGCTTATGGTCAAGAAAAGAGACAAGGTTATTAAAATTCTGGTCACATTGCTTGCATGTCAGAAGCACATCCAGTTGGTCAAGGTTTGCCGAGACTAATGATGTGGCGAGTTGGTGGGCAGAATACGGAGGTGGGGGGTGGTTTTCTGTTCTGTATGTCTCCAGACAACCTTTCCCATTGTCCATGTTGGACTTTGAATGCCTGTTATGCGACATGAAGCTTGCAATGTTCTCTTTGGTTTTTTCTTGTTTATAGTGCTGCAAGCCTCTGGATGCTTCCGAAAGGTAGTGATGCTGGTTGGTGTTCATGTTAGTAGATGCTATCAGTGCCTTATCCTGTTGCTGCTGATAAAACTGAGGGGACAGAACCTTTGAAATTTGGCTGTCCTCAGAGTTACTGTTGACAGAGTTTGTGGAGGCTGGGGAGAGTGATGAACATGTACTGCTAGATGCTGGATTTTGAGTAGGTGAATGTGAAGGAGAGTCATATGGTGACACCATCTTCAGCCCTAAAGGTGCTACATGTAACGGAGGGTAGCTACAGTTTCTTGAAGACGTCACTGGCACTGAGTGGTTTATACCAAAGTATAACGACTTATTCTTGGCATCACCCACCTGGCCTTGATTTGTATCTACCTTGTTTGTGAAATGACAAGGTGGAATCGTGTTGCAGCCTTGCTTGACACTGTCCTGCCTTTGGTTTGAGAAGCCCTCAGTTGTCTTTTTGCTGAGAAAGTTATTAGTGTCTTTCTGGTTGCTGTTTTTGTGTGGCTTGCTGTCATCTTGCCAGTCTGATGGGCCTATCAAAAAAGTAAGCTGCTGATTGCTCAGTTGCCTGGAGAGATCAATCCTGTTTTGGTTTGGCATGGCAGTCGTGAAGCGTATCTGCTGCCAAGGCATACGGCCATTAATGCTGTTTTGTCTCTGTTCTGCTGCTGGTTGGTATGGAAAGGGGTAAGGTGTGGAAGTCTGGTCTATGAGTGGTGGTGGGAAGGCTTTGTTCGGTCCTTCCCATGGATGTGATACCCTGACATGGTGTTTACTTACACTTTTGTCAAGAGGCCCTGGGCTGATGTGAATACCATTATGTGGAGGGCTAATTACAAGGGAACTTGAACCTTGTGCAATATTCCTAATATGATGAACACTGCCTTGAATGAGAACTCTCTGGCTGGTGGTGCCATTTTTAAGATGGCAGCCTCTCTTGCCCACTACCGCGAAGCCTGTGTCCCTGCTGTCTACTGGACTAAAAGAATCAGATTTATCTGAAACACTTTTACTCTGCTCTGACTGACGAGTGCTTGCGCTCTCATCATTGCTAGGAACGGATGACGACACACCATGTTGTGTCTGCATGTACTGGGGTGGTTTAGGGTGTAACTGGTATGACTGCCTGTCCTCTACCTGGTCATTACCAAACTGTGCATTAGTTTGCATGGCCTCATGTCCCTCTGCAGAGGATGGAAAGGGAAATGAATTATGAGAAACCTGGTTAGGGGCAAGAGAAATATCAATGTAGTCTTGAGACTGTGTATTTCGATCACAGGGAAAGGAATCAGAGGCTGACTCCTCTAACAACGGGTATCCGTACTGAAATGGCATAGGCATGAAACTACCATTGGCCTTGTTCAAGTCCACAAGGTTGTTTGGCTTTTGTGAAGTAAGGCCAAAGCTAGTGTTTCTGAAAGTCCTATCCGGAGACTGCCATGTGTCCGTTTCGCTCAGTTGAAAGTCAGGGAATAAAGTTTCATTGGCAGGTTGTGTGCTGTTGCTCTCGATCGGGCTGGGCTTCTGTTGCGGTTGTGGTGGGTTCTGGTGAGCAGGTCCTCCGGAAGGGGTGCCAACAGTCTGTGAGGTATAGCTTTGGGAAGTAAGGTTAGGCGAGCCCTCCTGGAAGCATCTGAACTGTAGTTCTTCCTGCTGCAGTTCAGCCTCTCGCTCTGGAATACTTGGCACGTGGAAGCGGTAGCTGCCTGAGACAGGACCCCTGCTGGACTCAATCTTCTTTGGAGGCGAGACTTTCTGTTGGGGATAGGCTATCCCAATTGTGGGATTTGAGCGTGGGTTTGTAATACTCAGTCTGTACAACTGCTGCGGGTTGCCACGCTCTCCTTTTCCTGACTTTTTACTCTTGTCTCTATTGCGACTCTTTCCACTAGGCGACTGAGGGCTGTCCTTGCCGCTGGGCCACGTCCTGTTGCTACTGAACGAATGGTTCTGCAGTGACTTAAAATCAATCTTTCCAGCCTGCTGTGGCCGAATCACAGCCTCACGTTGCTGCGTGCTGTCTCTCTCTTTTTCTGCAAACTTTGCAAGATTGTTCACAGCCTGTGGCTCCAGACTCACATTGTGAAAGTGCTCAGGGGACTTTTTTAAGCTTTTATGCTCCACAGCCCCCTTATCCTGTTTTTTGGACTCATTATCCAGCTCTTTGGCAGCCAAGGGCTGTTTAGTCTCTTCAGTCATGATGCCGGTGTGGCTAGTTTAGCACGCTGGTCCTTATCTGCGCAGGCTGCGACATGGACACATTGCGTTCCAGTCAGAATCAATAGGCCTGCGGTAACAGAAGCTCAAAGCACAGGATTATTTTCTCTCTTCCTTATCTCTTCAATTTCCCTGATGATGCAATATTCATCTGTCATCTTGATGTTCTGAAAATAGAAGAGAGGATAAGAAAATGTCAGTTTTCACTATAAATAACATTGCATTTATTTACATATATAACATGTCACATTATCAAAATATGCTATATTACTCGGTCATGATGTTACACATGAAAGCAATCACTCAGGTGGTAAAATGTTTATTTTGCAGCACTAGGAAATAGACTGAGACCAAGCAATTCCACTTCTCACCTGAAGAGGGCAGAATTGCATCAATTTTGCCACACACAGTAAGCTTACACCTCATTCACATAAATCAACAAGAATCGCAAATTAAAGCATGAAACTATACACAAAATTAACCAAGATAGATACTACGACATAATAATCTCACTGGAATGACACATAATTGTGTATGAATGTCTTTGGGTGCTCCAGACATCGCTTTTCTTCAGGTTTACTTTGGCTAAGAGTGTTTTTGGCCATGGCCAGACTATAAGCAGCTGAGAGTTTGGCAGCAAACTGTTATTTCTCTGCTTGGAAAATCTATGTATACAGCGCCTTTCAACTGCGTACTTTCAGCAGCTGACCCTTGAAAAAAAAATATATATATATGTCCAGAGAGACCATAAGTGCTTTTTGCTTTAAGGGCATTTGGGGATGGAGGGTTAGACAATCGCAGGTCAATACTTGCCTCTAGTTCACTCACTTACACATCCATGAAAGTAAAAGCAGTGGGGGAAAAAAAAGTGCACAGATGTGACCTATGGAAATTATGTGAAAAAAAAAGTTTTTTGCAGTTTACTTTTTATTGGATCATTTTTTTTCTCCTAGAGGCAAGAAATTCTGGACCAAACCCCACAACCTGATCATGTGATTTAATCTTCCTGTGGCGCACATGACCCAGCATCCATAATGGTATGGTACAGGAACAAAATTAAAGAGCACTAACAATACAACTGCGTCATATGTCAAAAAAAAAGTAGGAAATGTCGGTCAAGCCACTTATCCTCCCTCACTTTCACTTATCAACCTAACCTTTCATCTCATTCATACCTCCCACAAATCGTGTATACAATTCAGAAATGGGTTGTACTGTACTTGCCTAAGACTGTGTAATCTATCTCAACATCTACTTTCACCTTACCTTTGACCTCTCACACATTTCTTCAACAATCACTGTTTTTCCTGTCAAATTTAATATGCTTTGTGTAGGCGGTGCAATCAACTTGCGTTTCCTTGACATGGCTACGGGCTACAGCGCTGGGCTCATCTTTTGATAAAATAACCAGGTATGAGAGCTCTGCTATGACTCGTTTTAAAACATGCAAACTACGCATTAGATTTCTTTTGAAGCAAATGGGGCATTTTGACAGACTGGCAATTCATAACTTTGAGTGTACAGTGAATATTTCACTGTTAAAGTATGACAGCATGACTGATAAAGGTGTGGTACAACACACCTGGCCTAAGAACAAACCCCCTGAAGCGCTCCTCTAACACATTGACTCCTAAAAACCACTGATCTTAGTTTCCTATTGGCAGAGAGGTCTGGAAATAATACACCGTGTAAATCAGTCTATCTTCACTGTTTCACCCCAGAGAAAGGAACTTTAGAGATGGTTGCTCTTGCCCAAGCATATCACTCTCTGGTGTTTCATAAATAATAAGCCCATTTAAGAATATTTAAGAGAGTAAAAAAGTGAAGCTTCCATATAAGAGGCAGCTGTGAATGATAAACAACTGTGACTATTTTGGCTGCATTAGAACTACTCTTACCTCAGGCTACAGAAAACCTGAGGCTTAATAGCTCAAAATGAACATACCTATTCTTTTTTGTTGCTGAAGTAAGGATTAACGTCCATCTTAATATTTCAAGCACTAACATAACTGAACCGAAGGTCGATTTTGGAAAGAATGCACTTTAGGACTCTTCTTCTTTTACAAGTCCTATCGGATCATATCTAAACTCTGAAAATGAAAAATAAAAAGCATAAGAGTTTTTGAAATCTCAGATTTTGAACTCTTCCCCTATGTCATCCAAGATGTTCTTTCTTTCTTCAGTCAAAAAGAAATTAAGGTTTTTGAGGAAAACATTCCAGGATGTCCAAGTGGGGATCAACAGGTTGAAGGTCCAAATTGCAGTTTCAATGCAGCTTCAAAGGACTCTACACAATCCCAGACGAGGAATAAGCGTCTTATCCAGCAAAACGATCAGTCGTTTTCGTTTTTCAAGCACAAATGCTCATCTTGCACTAGCCTGGACCTCACTTATTACTTAGTCGTAAGCAGAAGTACTGACCCAGTGTTTACAATGCAAACATGCAAAGAAAGTCAAACGCCCTTTACAAAGAGGTAAACCAACGTTGTAAGAGAAAATTAGATGCTGTTTTTCACCCTACCCTACCCTACATTTTTAAAGTTACACATCACAGAGCTAGTGCAAGACAAGCATTTGTGGTTGAAAAGTATCTACATTTTTATGTATTTATTTATTTTTTTAGAAAATGACAATCGTTTTGCTAGACAAGACACTTATTCCTCAGCCCGAATCGTGTGGAGTCCTTTGAAGCTGCATTAAAACTGCAATATGGACCTTTAACCCGTTGGGTACCATTGAAGTCTAAAAGGAGAAAAACCTGGAATGTTTAATATCTTTTCCACCTGAAGAAAGGACGACATGACCATCTAGGTTTTACTCATAGGACCGAGTAAATAATCAGAAACGTATTATTCTGTAAGTGAACGAACTCTTTGAAGGTGTACACTGAACGGGTATGTTTTCTTCAACAACTCTGCTTTCAGGTGTCAGCCTTCTCAAAGGCTATCTCTTCTATCCTTTCGTCCACCTGGCTTTGGTATTTAGCAGGTTGGTCTGGACTCTGAGCCCTGCCTGGGTTTGGATCTGACTGTGAAAAGTCACATCCCCCCTCCAGCTCCTGTCATAGTCAAAGCTGGAGTGTCTGTTCGTTTCCCTGCAGTCTGAAGGATGACTCAACTCCACTCGACTGCTGGGAGCACCCTGCAGAGGCGAAGCTTGATCTGGCCGGGAGCCATACATCACGTCTCCCTCTGTGTTTGCCCAGGCCGGCCAGCCCCCTGGAATGACCACAGAGGGGAACACAAGCTGACTGTGACAACAAAGACCGCAGTTGCAGGACTCACAGGGGCCTACTAGAAGTAGCACCAAAGCCAGAGCTGTCAGCATACAAAGAACGCGGGATCATTTATATCCTCACAACTGTCAGTTTGACTTCCCCACCCTATCTCTACTCTTCCTGTAGCCAGTCCTCGCCACACGCAGACCATGAATTAATGCCCTTATCCATACGCTATTTAAAGTGCATATTTGGTGAAACTTCAGCTCTCTGGTAAGCCAACTTTTTTTCTTCACTCATGAAAGATACGTTTATGAGAACTTGGCCAGGAAATAAAGAGTGCCCGTCACACATTTCACTGCAAAGTATGACTTGATATCAAATCCCGTGAGAGTTGTCTGAAAATGGCTCCATAAAACAGCATTTTAGGCAGCTTTATAAGTCAATTAAGGCAAGCTTGTGTGTTCCACAGCCCGGGTGTCAAATCAGCCTGCCCACACACTACCAAAAGCTCCATATGGCCGTACCACACGTGCACCCACACGAAGCTCAGGGCGGAGGGAAAGTTCTGTTTGTTCATCAAATCGTATACATAAACATCTTTCGGTACCCAATCTCAAATGCTAATTATTTCATGTGTTTTCCTCAGAGGAAAGCTAAACAGGTTAAATGTCTTTGAGAAAACCTTAATTTCCTGAGATATAACCCCCTCCCCCCATGCAGGATGTACCGTATGTGGTCTGAATCACAATGAAAAACACGCTGTTTAACACCTCTGAGAAAATATCCTGTCAGAAATCATCTCCAATTAAACCTCCATTAGTCCTCTTCTGTCTCTTTCCCTTGGCAATCCCTCTATTTATTACGGCATATGGAACCCAAGCAATTACCTGTCCATTACTTGGGCGTAAATGAATTATAAATCATCTTTATAACCTTGAGGTGCGAACTCTTGGGACCTGAAATGATTTGTTTGTTACTAATGGTATTGATTTTACTCCTGTGTGTGTAACTTAGACTAAATTCTGATAAATGTACACATGATTCACGTCTGATACAGTGCACACTGATTTCCCAGCCAGCACTTAAGAACAATATGTTTCAGGAAGCCAAAACTATCATTTCTTTTCCACTAAGAAGGAAAACACTGGCATTAGCCAAAGTCTTGCAGAAAATACAAAGAAGCTGACATGTTAAACAAGAAACCTATAGTGACAAGGTCCATCTTTTATGCTGTCACACATGCACACTGTAAATTTATTTCTACATAAGTACCTCCACACATAGGCTCTGTTCCAAAAACCACTGTGCTGCCTACATAGAAACTGTGACTAATTTAAAATGCTCTACAAAGGTACCAAAACTGTGCGTCATACTCAACATAAATAGTGCTATTCATACGAAACATAGACTTGACAATCTAATGCAGATTTAAAGGGATAGTTCACCAAAAAACTAATTATTTACTCGCCCTCATGTAGTTCCAAACCCGTAACACCTTCGTTCATCTTCAGAACACAAATTGAGATTTTTTAAAAATATTTTGGCATTGTGACAGGACAGTATGTAGACATGAAACAAAGTGTGGAGAGAGTGGTGGGGGGGAGAGGGTTATCGGGAAAGGTCCGCGAGCTGGGATTCGAACTCGGGACGCTTAAAGCAAAACGGCACTACATGTCGGCACTACGTGTTTTTGCGCACAAAAAGTATTCCCGTAGCTTCATAACATTATGGTTGAACCACATGGATTATTTTAATCCATATGTCCTTACTACCTTTCTGGGCCTTGAATGTGATAGTTGCTTTCAGTGTAAATAAATGTTACTTTAAAAAAGTAATTAGTTATAGTTACTAGAACTTTGATGAAAGGTTTTGATCCACTTTTTTTGATTTGCTGAAATCAAAACAGGGACGATAATAGGTGAGCGCCAGCCAATGAGATTGCCGTTTGCACATTGGTTCCGCCTACTACCGGAGAAACCGGCAGTTCTTAAAAACTGAAGAATTCCAGAGGAGCTCCATTATTTTGACAGGAAAATACTGCAAAGAACATTGTTTACACGTAGCGCATCAATTCTGCACGGCATGTAAGTCTCTCTCGCTTTGTGTCTTTCTTTGCGTGTGTGTGAGACAAAGCGACGGCTAGTCGTGTGCCTTCACACTAGAGTTTACGGTTCGTCAAATACAGGTACGCTGCACATCCATTCAGATGAACTTAAAAATAAAATTATAATAATCTTAGCCTATAATAAATTATAGTAATGCTGCATTTTATTGTCAGTTGATTAAAAAAATGATTACAAAAATAACGCTGCTGTTCCCATCATTGGTTGCACTGTTGTCTATGCAGGGTCAGAAAACTCAGATTTGATCAGAAATATCTTAATGTGTGTTCCAAAGATGAACGAAAGGTCTTGCGGAATGTTTGGAATGACGTTTGAGAATGTTCATTTTTGGGTGAACTATGCTTTTTAACTAGCGTAATCAAATTTCCAAGACTGAGTTAATCAGCATTTCATTGTTCCATTTTTCTTTAAAGGATACATGTGAATTTGGCCAGGTGGTGGTATCTGGCTATCTTTGAATGAATTCAAAATGCTGCCTGTGTTGGTGGCTCCTTCGTTTTGGATCAGAGCCACAAACTCTTATAAATACGTCTTTGCCGTTTACAGGATGCTCTACAGGGGTTCAGCTGGCATTTGTAGCAATGGTGAGCAGGCATTCAGACAAAGCTCCAAAAACAAAGAAGGGTCCATCTGGGATAGCGCTGCTCAAGACGGCACATCCTCTAGAATCCTGCACCTTTAAACACAAAGGCTCCTTGTATCTCCCTGTAAGCCAATAAGGAGTGTTGGGTGGCCTCCCTGACACTGTCGGCTTTTTCCAGATGCTCACTGTGGCAAAAGATCTCCTCAAAGAGAAGGGGAAAGACAAAGACAACAGAAAGAGAATCTGAAAGGTTGGGAGGATTATGACAGACCCTCATGGGATGATGGGACTGCCTCTCATCTCACAGGTAGCAGCTAAATCGCTTTAAGTCTGCAGCGCTCACGCCAAAAACACAACAAATGGCTGAAGGATTGCCAGCGTTTACGCCCACACACCTGGTGCTCTGCCAGAGAAGGGGACTGTTAGCCAGACCGACCTTCAAAAGAATCAGCTCTCTATTATTTTTTGAAAACATCCATTATTTAAGCAATTTGAGTTTGTAGACCTAAAAGGCTAAAGTCAACAATGAGAGGCGGCGCTTTTCAGTATCCTGCGAGCATTCTAATGTGAATTAACCAGTATAATTCTTCATGACACTTAAAAATAACTCTCATTTGCTAAAATTGATGTGTTTGATATGCAGATATTAAAGAGCTTTAATAGTAGCTTGGAAAGTAAACACAGCTGCAGTAGCTCGCAAACCCACTTATTTTTAGCTTCTGCCATGCACGATAGCTAACGGGTACCAGAAGGAGTATATCAGATTTTGTCCCTCTCTCAGTCGGAGAGTTTTTTTAGGTTATATTTCAGGATGCAATGAGATTACTGACAGTTGCGCTAGACGGTTACCTCATAACCGTCCTTTCCAGAAATGTGCTGAGCAGTGTGGAGAAGCATTTTAGATAGAGGTAAGAAGCATTCAAGCGTTTCTGCATTGTGGGGGTAGACCAGAGCATAATACCAGAAGCTCCCCTTTTATCCCCCTTCAAACTTTCCCTTTCCACTCCAGACCAGACTGTTTTTACTATGTAATTTCTGACCCAGTCTGTTTCCATATTGCTAACCACAGCATTCCATAAACATGATGGAATCTTTGTTTCAGGCCGTTTACAGAGAGATTTTCCCCATTTTTGACACAATTTCCCGAAGGCCTACAACGATATGGAACATTACTCATAAGTCGCGCAGTGAGAAAATGTCTTGCGTTAACAATAGATGGTTAAACTAATGGAACATTAATAAGTTGAGAAGAGGGTCAGGCTCCTAGTCCCGTTATGAACCGGTTGACCTAGAACATTATTAGCGCTAATTAAGCCCTTTTAAATATCAGCTTCCGCTGCTCTTTCCTCTCCCAGGCTGGAGGATTTTGTCACTGTTCTGAATCAGCTTTATTTTATTAACCGTAAAATGAACTTCATCAAGGACGAAAGGAGAAAGTGATACACGATCGCTGCTAATGACCAAAATGTCCCCGAACGCTCTGAACTGGATACAATAACTTCAGTCACTTTGCGAACGCACTGTGCAAAGACTTCCATCTGCGCCCGGCGTGAGATTATATTTATTCATTAATCTATTACAGCTATTTCATTCATATAACGTGTACATTCTCCACCTCTTCACATGCACTTCTCAGTCCTCTGTTTTCAGAGGAAATTCTCTTAATAGTTGATCATTTATTACGCTGAAACCCTTTTCAAATAAAGCGAAAATCAGACTTATCTATTGTGATGATTGGCTTCCAGCCTAAGATCTTGCTTAAAGAGAGACTGAGGTGAAACACTGGCCGGTGGACACGATTCTAGAAGCTTGGCTCAAGCCAAAGATAAGTGAGTTCTAGAAGTTTGGCAACGAGCGCCGTTTACTTCCACTTTTCTTTCATATCCTCTCAGCAGCTCTCAAAGACGGAGGACAGCCCAGCACCACATGAGCTAAACTCCCTTATTCTTCGGCTCAATGCCTGTATCAACTAAAACGCTGTATGTTCAACTGACGTTGAGGTTCAGTTAGGGCCAAACGGAGGGAGAGTGGCAGGGCGAATCACTCAGCGCCTAAAAGGGGAATTACCTTTGCCCAAACAAAACTGCGATTATAATCAATCACATTACATCACTTTTTAATCTGACTTTTTATGGCTCGTTTCCACCGAGTGGTACCTCCACTCTATAAAAAACAAGAATCGAAAACAAGAGTGAGGAATCGATTCTTGGAATCGAATCTCATAGATTCTAGAACCAGGAATCGGAATCGGACTCGATTCCAAAATTTTCGGAATCGAACAGCCCTACGGTACATTTCAAAATAAATATATATAAAGTTGAACATAATTTTGTGCTCAGCCAAAACAATATGACCAGGAACAAAAAAATATATTCATGAGACCAGCGATTGCCTGTTAATATACCCAAAACGAATTGTATCTCATGTTTAATCACCGCAAAGACATCAGAGACAGCGGCAAATGTCAGAAGGACTAGCTGAGAAAAAGGTTGCTCTAGGCGGATACATGAGCACTGAGCACCCGGTGATCACCTGGAGCTCCGAAATCAGCATAGCAAATTTTCAAATAGACACTATCTTTACAAATAAACTGCAGATTTGAGTTTTAAACAACTACATTCTTGCTTGAAAACTCTCAAAACTACATTTCATGACAAAATAACAGTAATATTTTGAAAATTAGGCAGGTTTTGGGCAAAGACGTTTCACAAGTCCATAAGAACTGACAAGAACGCACATTGAGAAACAGCTATTGTCTGTGTGAAAATATAAAATTATAGAATACACTTATTTTTTTTGTGTTTGCGCAATCTGATGTAAATTGCACAGCACAGCGGAATGAGTGAAAGACGCTTTACACTGTAAAAAAACTAATTGTTCAGTCAACTCAAAAAAAGTTTATTTAACTTAAAATGTTAAGTTGTACTAAGTGACAACTTAGATATTTTAGTTGATTCAACTTAAAATTTTTGAGGCAGCTGGGTTACTAACCCAGCTTTCAAGTTTAACAAATACAAATATCTCAGTTGTCACTTAGTACAACTTAGCATTTCAAGTTGACTAAACTTATTTGAGTTGACTGAACTTAAATTTTTAAGGCAGCAGGGTAACTAATTATTATAAGCTGACTCAACAAATTGTTTTTTTTTTGTTTTTTACAGTGTACCCCTTGTAGCACGCACAAGTGACGATTCTAGTCAGCCAATCAACTTTCTGCAGTGAGTTTAGCTCCACCCTTTTGGTACCCTTTGCTGTGCTAGGTACCCCAACGGAAGGGTACCAAAAAAGTGGTACGGTACGGTTCGCTATTTTGGTACCATTCACAACTTTTGACAGTGGGAATGGACATAATTGCGTACCGAACTGTACCGTACTGAACCGTACTGCTCGGTGGGAACGAGCCATTAGACAGGCTTTTCCCTCTTTCTTGGATGGGTACCATTAGGGATATGTCAATTTGAATCTTATTCAATTCAATTCAAGTTTTTATTGTCATTGTAACACGTACAACGAAATTAAAGTGATATTCAATTACTGCATCACTCATAATCAACGAAACCAATTATCATGGCAGCAGTGTTCAGTTGGGTTTTAGTTTGCCTAATTGGTTATAACATTGCTATGAGTTAGCTAAGATGCTCAGAGTGGTTGACAAAAAGGAGTATGTGTGTGTAAATATTGTAGTTTTACATGCAAATTTGTGTATTTATGCAATCACAAATGCACACATTTATGATTGTGCCTGTGTTACTGGTGTTTATGCTCTCAGGTGTGGACTGGGGTGGGGCCTTCAGATGCGAGATAAGGGATTCCAGTGAAGAACGCAAAAATTTGGCTCCCTGCCCACAGGCTAATGAACTTTGACCTCAGGATTTGGGACTTCTGTTTTTAACAATCAGAGAGACAGGACTCAGCAAGATGTCTGTAAGATCTGTAGTCTATATGCGTCCTTGATTTCCACTATCTTGTCAATCTCAAGAGCCTCAGTGCACAAACCTTTTTCGCTGGGAAGATTGTACGCATGGGGTGTTTGTTCAAATTATATGTTTACATTATAGGCTGGATTATTTTGAGAGCTTATTTTATGTTGTCTTGTTTAATTGCAGGGATAGTTAACCCAAATATGAAAATTCTGTCATTAATTACTCACCCTCATTCCATTCCAAACCCATCTTTGGAACACAAATTAATGTATTTTTGATAATATTCGAAAGCTTTCTGACCCTGCAATGCAACTACCACGTTCAAAGGCCAGAAAGGTAGTAAGAACATCATTAAAATAGTCCATGTGACGTCAGTGGTTCAACCGTAATGTTATGGAGCTATGATAATACTTTTTGTAGAAAACAAAAATAGCTTTATTACAGCACATCGTCGACTGACATGGAAGAGAAGCAATTGTTGAATAATATTTTTGTTTTCTTTGTGCACAAAAAGTATTCTCATAGATTCTTAAAATTACGGTTGAACTACTGATGTCACATGGACTGTTTCATCAATATTTATCACCAACGATTACTTTGGTAATCATGTAATCTGTCGATCATTCTGACGATTAATCGAGTAATCAGATAATTATAATTACTTTTTTGTAGTAATAAAAATAGACCTAAGTGAACAATAATAATTAGTTCAAATGAAGTATCAAAAGTAAGTAATCACATGGTTTTATTGAACAAAACTTAAAATACATAATGTATTAGAGCTAATTACACATTATAACAAATGCCTGCAGAGGGCGCCAACAGCCTGACGATTGTTTTAACACTTTACTGTGTGATCCAATCCTTGTTTAATATTGACTAAACAAACATTTAATTCAGATCTTTAATATTTGGCCATTTTTTTTATAATAGAAAAGCTACAACCACTGTCATCAACGTGTAAACTCTGAGTAAGGGTTTAAACTTTTATTCTGAAATCGATTAACAGCATATTGAGAAAGACTGATGTATTTATAAGTGATTTACCTTACAAATCTGATCAAACAGCACACGTTGGGTTCCCAGATGAACATTATAATGAAAACCCAAACTCACCAACGTGCAGAGATGGAGTTTGAGATGCTCCACACGTGTAACTGATAACAGTTTGTGTAGCAACATTTACTGTGAACGGAGCCGCTCTGACATGCACGTACGTAACCTAAACACGTTAATAATTAAAAGCATATATTAAACCTGCATCGCATATATTTATTTAACTGAACTGTAGTGTTTGTGACTTCTTAATAGCATTGTGGTTTATTATGATTTTTAAATGGGTTACTTCCAGTATTTTGCAGATTACTCGACATGGGCAAAATGCAATCAAGGATTTTTTTTTGTTTGTTTTTTTTTACATCAAATACTCATCAAGGAATCGTTGCTAATCCGTACTACCTTTCGGGCCTTGAATGTGTCAGTTGCATTGCTGTCTATGGAAGGTCAGAAAGCTCTCAGATTTAATTAAAAATATCTTAATTTGTGTTCTGAAGATGAACGAAGGTCTTGGGTTTGGAACGACATGAGTGTGAGTAATTAAAGACAAAATTTTCATTTTTTGGGTGAACTTTTCTTTTAAGTCTGAAACTAAACAACATCTCAACATGATCCAACTAGGGCTGTCAAACGATTAATCGCGATTAATCGCATACAAAATAAAAGTGAGTTTGCCTAATATATGTGTGTGGACTGTGTGTAATTATTATGTATATATAAATACAAACACATTCATGTATATATTTAAGAAATATTTACAAGTATATGCATTTATAATTTTCATATAATTTATATATAAATATAAATATTCTGTACATAACGTATTTCTCTTAAATATATATATTAATTTGTGTGTATTTATATATACAAAACCATTACACACAGTACACACAAATATTTTAGGCAAACTCAAACTTTTATATTGTATGTGATTAATCACGATTAATCGTTTGACAGCCCTAGATCCGACACATCACAATGTACATAACAAAACTCCACACAACACACAGTACACATGCATGCAAACATGTCTAATGCTTTCAGATTCAATGCCTTTCCTGCAGTACCTGAAAGGATTGATGAACAGGAAGTCAGACATTTCCTATAAAGTAGCACCATCAACTCTGATTAATGATGTGGGAGGAGGTAACAGGTAGTTTAAAAAAAGTCTCTCTCAATAATCCTATACATAATATTTCTGCTGAAAGCTACAATCGTTCATGCCAGCTGTTGACTTGACTAAACTAAATAAGTACTACCTAATTACTTTCCTGAACAGTGACCCTCCATATTGGATGATATTTTAAAGCACTATTCACAAGCAACAAGAATGCAAAGACATCTTAATTAGCTCAGCAGTTGGTTTCTATTAAACTGTCATACTTTATGCGTCTAAAAGCAGTAATTCATACTGCAGGGGGGTACATGGAATGATTTTGTCTTGTTAATAACAATAATGAAAGAAAATTGAGCTCTTTTTATAGGCAAGAAAACAAAATATATCATAGTTTTGGCATCATGCAAGGTATGTGGTAAGTAATCGTAATAATGCTAATCAATATTCAGGTAATCATAGAAACACATTTCTGTTTCGTGTTGATGTATGGTTTTGAGCCCTACTGATCGGGCTGTGGGGATACAAAAAGGTTGGGAAATACTGATCTGAGGGGAAAAATGTTTAAAACCACATGTCTGTTCTGTGTGGATTGGCTACTTATGTGTTTATGTTCACATTAAGTATTGCACCTTTCAGGGCCTTTTGATTTAATTTAAAATTTTCCCAGACTTGCTAGATGTAACAAAAGGGATTCTTTCCAGTCTGTGAGAGTTATCATTGTAAGGTTGGTCCTGAGTGGACGGGTCTTGCGAGGGGTGTTTGTGGCCCCAGGCAAGTCAAGGTCATTATTTCCACACAGGAAAGTACAAAATCAGGGTCAAAAGCAATGGTGTGCCGCAATGTAATTTCTCTTGCTGTTAAAGGTTAAATGGCACTGGAAGGGAGTCAAGTTTAAGGTGAGTAAAAAAAGTAAAACGAGAATGCTTGAAAAAAAATTTTGACAGTTGAAAGGAGGGATTTCAAAAAAAAAGGAGAAAGACGAATGAGAAAGCAAGGAGGTCCACTTACAGCCGTGTATAAAATTCCAGGCCTGCCACTAAAGCAGCCTCTGACTCCTTAAAATAAAGGATGGGCGTCAGTGTGACGAGAGTCTCATTCAGCCACTTGTCATTATTCCATTTATTTGTCACATTCTATTTAAACTGTCCCTGCAGGCCAAAAAACAGTAGTCGGCTCGCCAACAGTAGAAGGGAATTCCAGGCAATGAACGGGTGAGTCAGTTCGTACCCACATTTTCCTAAAGCATGCCTCCTTTAAATAGTCCAAGGAAATGTCCAAATGACCTAATTACAACTCAGCCTTTTTTAAGTATACCAGTCAGCGTGTGATGCTTTATTGGAAGGAGATGACAAAAAAAAGTTGAGAAAGTGCACTGCAGCCACCTAATACAGTTTATTCCAGTTAATTTTCAAACGACAGATCACTGGAAGAGTTTACGAGTGCTTTTCTGTCTGAGGAGTGTCTTATAATGATGAACGCTTTGATGGTCTTTGAACTTTGAGAGCTACTAAATTATGTGGCTGTGCACACACAAACTCCCATGCGCGTATGTGATAGGAGACGGAACCACAAGGTACCTCAGACGAATGCTGTTAGCTGCTTCTGGAAACAATAACATGCTTTAAACATTTTGTACACAAGGCTTTAAAAACAATATCCTTTCTGTGCTTTGTGCTGTGATCAGTGTTGAGCTGGTGACCATTGCTTGAAGCATTTTTATGCATTTATGGCATAAACAGGAAACGGAGAAACACACAGTTATGACACTTTCAAACCTATACGTCCGGTCTGAGTGAAAGACAGACATTCAGCTTGTGACAGAATATGTCATTTCTCACTCAAAAAAGCGGTAGTTAAGCTGTATACTTTGGTGACTGAGATTGCCAGCTCCACCGCTGAATAGCTCTCTCTCTCATATGTTGAGTCTTTGAGGCTGGCGGTGGGGTGCTAGTGCATGCTGGGATGTCCCTGGTGTGAGCTGCTGTTTATGTGGCCTGAGGACTGCCTGATGTGTCGCTGCGATGGAGTGAGAGACCGCTGTTGAAAAGAGGCTCTGTGCAGCGCTGCAAGATCACCTTACACAGCCACTTCCTGCTTCCGCCCCCTTTCCTCACAAGCGGCCCAATGTACCCACTTGGCCAGTGAGAAAAAAAAAGTCAAAACAGAGGGGTTCAGTACGCCCGGCAGTGCAGCACAGGACCCCATTCATCTTCCTTTGCTGCTCCAGGATGACTTTATTTTTCAAATTCACAAATATTTCCCTGTCAAAGCCCCTGAGATTCAGGAGAGAGCCTGTGCTTGACTTTCCTCTGTGTCTCCGATCTGAGGCCTCTGAGGCACCGTTTGGCTCCTCGGTGTGCGTGCTATAAAAATCCTGTCATGTGGGTGATGTGCGGTGTCAGTCACTGCAAGGGGTCTCAAAGGGGCTACAAAGGTCCATCAAGATGTCTGGGGCAAGTTACCATTCCCAAAAATGGAGAGGACTCTTCAATCAAGTTGCTCCAGACCTGGTGGTCTTTTGGGGTGGGTGGTTCACTAAAAAGGGGAGTCGGGTATTAAGGTGCTATTCTTGGAATTACAGAGCACCATCTGGGCCTGACCGCAGCTTAAGAGACAATACTGTGATAGTGGGGCACACCGTATTTGTGCAGAGGCCCTTGTCCAGGTGGAACAGGGAGTCAGGGGTGTTTAAGATTCCTGGGGAAATGGCAAAGTGGGTGAATAACTGGGAACGCAAACAAACCCAGGTGCATTAATGGCGAGGCCGCGAGGGCCTGGATGTTTTTCCTTCTCTACTTTGCTCATCTAATGAGAGTGGGGGGCGTTGAGCAAAGAACCATTTTTTTCTCCTTCGCTACAGTTGCCGCACTCCCCGTCAATGAACACAGCTTAGATTTCTTTAAGCTCAAGACACATTTACACAAAACAGCACCCGATACGTCTAACTCCTGACGGGGGGATAGGAAAATATTCACCCAGCACTGCTGGCTTCCTCCCTGGGTTACCCCTTGGATGTCAGCCCCACATCACAGAGAGAAGAATGACGCTCTGTACAGTGGCTGCATGGGACCATTCATAGCTGTGAGTCTGGCCACAGACAGCATGTACGACCAACTGAGATCTTCTGGAACAGAACTGGTACTGATCCACTCTCGGTAGCACAGAACTGGTATTGATGGTCCACTCAACACAGACAGACCCAGCAGTCATTCTCACAGGCTGGTCTAGGGTCAGCAGGATCTAGGTTTGCTGGCAGAGACCTTATTCAGGTGGGCTGTGCTGGGGTCAGTCATAAATGGACCTGTTTATTGACAGAGCGACTGGATTGATCAGATCCCATTAAAACTCTCATCATTCCAGTTCCTTGTTTGGCTTAGCCAAATATTTTTCCCCATTATGCTAATAGCACGAAGTACTATGAATGTAAAAATACTCTCTTGTGGAAAAGTCCAAGGTAGAAATGCTTTTCTGTAATGCGTACATTTGTAGTAGTTAAAAAAAAAAAATTGCAATCTTGGCTTGATCAGGGATGAGCAACTTTGGGCCAGAAGGGCAACTTTCCTGCAGAGTTTGGTTCCATTCCTAATCAAACACACCTGTCTGCAATTTTCAAGTAATCCTGAACACTCCATGTTAGATTTTTCAGCTTTGTTTGATTAGGGATAAAGCTAAATTCCACAGGATAGTGGCCCTTGGCACATCTCTGGGATAGGCACAATACAATGGCTTAGTTTAGCATAGAGCAGGAGTCTCTAAACTTGGTCTTGGACCAGTCCTGGAGGGCCCGTGTCCTGCAGAGTTTAGCTCCGACTTGCCTCAACACACCTGCCTGGAAGTTTCTAGCACAGGGGTGCCCAAACTCAGTTCTGGAGGGCTGGTGTCCTGCAGAGTTTAGCTCCAACTTGCCTTAACACACCTGCCTAGAAGTTATTAGCATGCCTAGTAAGACTTTGATTAGCTAGATCAGGTGTGTTTATTAGGGTTGGAGCTAAACTTTGCAGCACAGTGGCCGTCTAGGATCAAGTTTGGAGACCCCTGGCATAGAGGTCAACTTTCAAGGATAGTCAGCAGAAGGCTGCTGAGTCAAGGCCTGTGAGACGCAAGTAATGAGCTATAACTATCTGCCCTTGATGAAGACAAGGGGACAATCCCTGTAAAACAGGGGTGTCCAGACTCTGTCCCGAAGGGCCACTGTCCTGGAGAGTTTAGCGCCAACCCCCAAAAAACACAAATGAACCAGCAAATCAAGGCCTTACTAAGCATACTAGAAACTTCCATGCAGGGTGTTGAGGCAAGTTGGAGCAAAACTTTGCAGGACATTGGCCCTCTAAAACTGAGTTTGGAGACCCCTGGCATAGAGGTCAATGCTCAAGGCTGGTCAGCAAAAGGCTGCTGAGTCAAGGCTTGTGAGGCGCAAGTAATGAGCTATTATCACGTGACTTCAATCAAGACACTACAAGGGGACAATCCCTGTAATACAGGGGTGTCCAGACTTGGTCCTGAAGGGCCACTGTCTCGCAGAGTTTAGCTCCAACTCCACTTAAACACACCTGAACCAGCTAATCAAGGCCTTACTAGACATACTAGAAATTTGTAGGCAGGTGTTTTGAGGCAGGTTAGAGCAAAACTCTGCAGGACAGTGGCCCTCCAGGACTGAGTTTAGACATCCCTGCAGTAATAAGTGTACTGCAAGTTGTTTTAGATAAAAGCTTCTGCTACTTGCTAAACATGTCCAACTTTAAAGGAATGTTGCACTAATTCACATTTGTTACTTTTCCTCCTATATTAGATTAGATATTAGAACAACCTTCAGGCAGCATTATGCATCCAAGCATAGGTGCCAAGAGGTGAGCCTCTGTCTGTGCCCCCCTCCTGCGTGGGCAGCTTTGACTCATTTTGGGTACAGTGAGTATGAACCTAATGCCCGGGTGCAACAAGTGTCCTCTGTCTATTAGACCACTGTAGACTTTTTGTGGTTCAAGGGAAGAAGCCAAACCAAAGAAAGACCTGGAGCTAGATTGAGCATAGATAGAGTGTGACTAACTAATTCATAGTTTTCATGTTACGCATGCCACAAATAGCGTATAATCTCAAGCATCACTCAACTCATTCATTCTGTGGTACGGTCCAGTGGTCTAGGCTGGCAACTGAAAGGTGGCAAGTTCGAACCTCACAAGGTGCTATCCATGAAATGTGTATTGGAACAAGGCACTTTATCCCAGAGAATTGTCCCTGTAGTATGTTTACTGTAAATTATAAATGCATAAACTTGCTAAATAGTTTACTTAGTACAGTTTGTTTTACCAAGTGTGGTTGCTTCTTAAATACCTACAAATTTAGTCAACCCTTCCAAGGCATAATGCATTTTTTAACATTGCAGAAAACAATGAACAAAGCACAGAAGAATAATCACAATGAAACCATGACCAATCGATTATAACAGCCACGATGTTAAAACCTAGGCTGGAAGTAACATTTACTTTCCATGCGAGTCCGAGAAGTAGTACAGGCAGTTGTTTGCCGATAAGGACTCTAGGGCCTCAGGTAAGAGTCAAGAGACCCTTCTTACAACAAAAGATCTGCACAGCACGTTGTAATCCTGTTCCACAGCACATTATTCATACTTTCCCTTTCTTTATATGCCTGTTTTTATAGCTGGACACTACACTAATCTGTTCAAGCCCTTGACTCCAGTGGATATCAAGGGAAGATTTCGTAACTTCTTTTTTTTCTCCTCCTAGTTCAGACCAGCTGCCCATAATGACACAATCAAAGCTACTCCTACCCACAGCTGGTTAAATGCACCTATATATGGCAGTGTGAAAACACAATTTGGGAAAAACGATTCTCTACTACTCGAATTAAAGAAAAGTCAAGATATTTACAGCCAGGGCTGTTATGTTGTTGTCCTGTTCTATAAAGGTTGCCTTTCAGGCTGCCAAGCTTCTATCCCTCAACCTTACATTCGAAAGTATCCTGTTGATCAACAACGCACACTCAAGTTTGTTTTTTATGTGAGACATACTAAGAACTAATGTTTAAAATCAGGGAGAAGTATCTCCTTTTCAGCCTCTTTATCTATAGAACTGAAACAAGCGAAAAGAAAGATATAAAGAAGAGTGAGCACGTCAAAGATGTTATCCAACGCAAAGGAAAAGAGGTCAGGACAGGGTCGTAAGGTTAAAGGGCCACCTTAAACAACATAAACATACAACCTAGCAAAAACGTTGTAAATGTCAGACATATGAATCTCGGCAGATTGGTCGACTATTTTTATTACTCAATTTATTAACTCATTATTGCAACTACTTATCATTACGGTCAGGATTAACTTTGATATTAGAATTCTGCAGTAGTTCTGCATTTGGAGGTGGGAGCTTGCGTGCAATTTCCCTACCGTATAAACCTTCTAAAAGACAAACAGATCAGCTATCAGTCCAATCAAAAGTGAGAAGTGAGGAATGCAGGGTGTAATTTATGTATCACCTCTCAGTGTGAGCAAAGCACGCAGTGGTCACACCCTGGAGTGCCGCTGATGAATAAACCATTTGCCTTTGGGGCCGCTGAGGAAACGCTGTCACAGGCCATTACAGGGTTCGACAGCAAGGACAAACTAGGGTCTGTGATTCCACTGTTCTCTCTCTCTTCCTTCATCGTGTGTACCCCTGCCTCTATATACAGGTCAGGAAGTCCTGCAGCTGCTTACTGTATGTCCCTCTCTTTCTTTCCTACCCACGTTCTCCCGCTCTCTAAGTTACAGCACGTCTGTCCATAGCGTTGGCAGCATCAGAATCCCACGGCAATAAAGTTGTACACCAACTACAGTTAATTGGTTGAGGGTGGGGCCAGTGCTGGGCCAGCTAAGGGCCAACAGTCAGGCCCAAATCCAAAACAGATCCTTTCATGTCTCTGCCCCTCAAATTTTCTACATTTTTCCTTACCTCAGTTGGACAAACAGCTTCAAACTTCACACGAAAACACAGTTGCAGTCTGGGTACAGTAAGCGGTACACTACCCTTCTAAGCTCTTGTTCAGAGACACGAAAAACAGTTTGCCTTCCATTTTTGTACTTATTTTAGAAAGGGAGTAATATGAGAAAGAAGGCTTCTAGGGGAGTGACCCAACCGAAGACTCTTCTCTATCAGGCAGGCAGACTCCAAATGGGAAGGTGATTAAAATGATATACTAACTCGTAAAAGTTTTCGAGAGGTTTCTGAAATGTTAAAAGTGTCCAGCCACCCTGCAGTAAGAATAAAAGGAGTATCTTCCCAAAGGCTCCTAAAAAGGGACAGAAAAACGGCTTCATAAGACAGTGGTATGAGCTTTTATCTCTGCCGAGGGGTTAGGGTGGTTTCCAGGGGGTTGTTTATGCATGTGAAGAAAAAAGAGAAAAAGTTCACTTTGGTTTGAGAAATGCTACTACAGATTGGCTTTAAAAACCTGGGCCTAGATCTCTGCGTCTTCGTCAAGGAATTCGGGAAACCGCGTCTAAGCAAGTCATTCATTGCCAGTCAGCTTCGTAATTCCTCCCCACCTGTGATGCGGTTGCTCCGCTCGGCTAGTATTCCGTTCCCAAAAGCCTAGATTCTTAACCGGCGGGAAGAATTACGCCGTACCTTTATGAAAATGCCATCTATGACCTGAATGTCTGGAAGACGAGGATTGTTAGCATAGCGCACGTACTTTACGCTAATGCCATTAAACACATTTATCAGCTAAGCAATGCTATGTTAGGCTAAGTCAGGCTATGCATGGTAATTGCATCCTCTGTAATCGAGTCCTTGGCAGGCGATGCACTGCTCTTTAAGTCTAAGCAGACGTCTGAGGCCAGTGTAATTGCTGGCAATTGCAACACCACACAGAGGACGGTGAGGAGGGGGAAGAGAGAGAGAGAGAGAGCGAGTGAGGAAATGAGGAGTCCTCACCTCAGCAGCTCCTGTTGAGGCTGGAATGTTGGGCTTGGTGCAAGAGGGGCTGCCAGCACTGCTATGCAGGTCAGCGGGAAGGAGAGGGAGGGAGAAAACCTGGGTAGATCCAGTGTTCCTTTCCTCAAAATTTCTTTCCACTCTCTGCCTTTCTCCGCGTCCTTCTAAAAGCAGAGTCTTGGTTAAGCTTTATTGGTATGCCTTGTATTACCTGAATATAGCGCCAAGGCACTCAAGATACGAGTACAAATATTTCAATAAGTAGAAGAGTTAAATAAAGGGGGTACTGCATTATTTTCATTTGTGTACGGTTTTTGTAAGAAAAAGAATTTTGCTTGACCACAAATAGTTTTTTGATTGCTTAGTCTGTATTTAGTCATGACTCGTTTTGTCCTGATATTTCCAATTGTAATGAGATACTTTGCCAATTAATCTTCTCATTTTAGGCTCCAGCAGAACTTAAAATTGTTTTGGTTTGAGCTGCTTTGGTTTCATTTCCCAGTGTTCCATGTGCTTCTAGTTAGTTTAATTATTTGGTTGATATTTATCCCCGATTCATCTGTAGTTCTAGTAGGAGACGAATTTGTTTGTAAAATCATGTTTAAGCAGGGTGACTAAATATTCTCCCTAATTCTTTTAATTATTCAATATTATTGAAATGTGGTTCTTTCAATGATTATATAAATTCTATTATGGATATTAATTATTGGTGCGCTTCTAAGCTAATGTTCTGGAATTTAATATACACTACCAGTCAAAAGTTTTTGAACAGTAAGATTTTTAATGTTTCTTTAAATAAGTGTCTTCTCCTCACCAAGCCTGCATTTATTTGATCCAAAGTACAGCGAAAGCAGTAAAACTGTGAAATATGTTTACTATTTAAAATTACTATTTTCTATTTGAAAATATTTTAAAATGTAATTTATTAATGTGATTTCAAAGCTGAATTTTTAGCATCTTCACTCCAGTCTTCAGTGTCACATGATCCTTCATGAAGACCATTCTAATATGCTGATTTGCTGTACAACAAACATGTTATTATTATTTTTATTATTATTATCAATATTTAAAACAGTACATTTTTCCAAGATTCTTAGACGAATAGATCAGCATTTACTGAAACAAAAAGCTTTTGTAATATTACACACTTTACCATTCAAAAGCTTGGAGTCAGCATATATATATTTTTGGGAAAGAAATTATAGGAATTAATACTTTTATTTAGCAAGGATTCTTTAAATTGATCAAAAGTGATGATAAAGACATTTCTAACATTACAAAAGATTTCTATTTCAGATAAATGCTGTTCTTCTGAACTTTCTGAAAAAATTCTACTCAGCTTTTTTTTTTTTAACATAATAATAAATGTGTTTTGAACAGAAAATCAGAGTATTAGAATAATTTCTAAAGGATCATGTGACTGGAGTAATGATGCTAAATCAGCTTTGAAATCACAGAAATAAATTACATTTTAAAATATATTCACATAAAAAAGAGTTATTTTAAATAGTAAAAATATTTCAAAATTGTATTGTTTTTGCTGTACTTTGGATCAAATAATTGCAGGCTTGGTGAGCAGAAGAGACTTTTTTAAAAACATTAAAAATCTTACTGGTAGTGTAGGTCTATATTTAAAGTTTTACATCAATAAAAATATATTGCAAATTTATGTATATTTTTCCTTATGCTGCTATTAACTTGTTTACTTGGGGGTTGTAAGGCACTATTTCTCATAAAGCTGTTGTGAAAAGTTTACCTACTTTGGCACTTTGTCAGGGGTCATTTATTTTGGATGCTATCAAATATCTTCCTCTGGTTACAGCTCATTTTTATTACATTTTGTATGTCCTGGCAAACTCTTTGTTGATTCCTCCAGAGGTCAGGGAAATGAACAGATTTCAAAACCCAGATTAATCAGCATCCAAGCTGTGCTATTTTTAAGCATATAATTTCTGATGTCATTGGAGCCATTGGCTTCGTAAGAATCTAAAGATGTTAGCGTTTTGTGACAGTTTGTGATGGGTAATGGGAAATTGACTGGGTTCTGGCTGCTCTTTCAGAGTACTCTCAGCAGCTGTAGTTATTGTTTGATGTGGTCATGGTTAGAATTTAGGTCTTTCATGGGATCTGTTTTAAAATGTTTTCAAAGTGCCTTTTTAAGATCATCATTTTGTACCAATAAGTCTTGTGGTGCGTTTACATCCCAACCTAGATTCTCTAACTAGTCTTACCAGCAGGAACTTCTATAGTCAAGCAGCTTCATAATAAATCATGGTCAGCTGGTGAGCGCCAACCAGCCTAAACCAGCATGGGAATAAACATCTCTGTTTTAATTTACAGCCAATGGGTGAAGGTCTTCTCTCTTTCACTCTCCACATTTCAGTGTGACCATCTGGTCTTAGAGGTTCTGGTTTCCTTCTGCAACTTTTTTCAGGACTTCTCTGAGTAGTTTGTTGACAGAGTTGGTCTCCCTATACAATAAGGTTGCATGGTATACTGACACTAAAAAAGGACCGTACCGGCACCAAAATGTTGGCATCGATCCAACCCTGCTCTAAATCTTTGAACTACTGGACAGAAGTGGAGGTGGTGAGAAGTTTAGGCTTGGGGAAGAAGATCAGATTCCCGTTCATTCTTTCGCCATTTATGTATATAGTGTGCAAACAGACTATCTGGATTTGCTATTACATATTCTTTATGCCTGTCTGCTCTTGCTGGAAACTCAACTTCCTGGAATTATGCTAAGGCCCTGGTCTCAGCAGCAAATTGCTTGTTTCATGAGAGAATTTCAATGCATATGCTAAATAAAGCTAGGCCCAACTAACCTAATCCATAACTTGTTTATGTTTTTCTGTCTTAATTTAGACACTAATGCTGATAGTTGCTGTTTGTTAGTTTCTAGCCTAATACAATCTTTGTGATCTTGACTCAAAATGTAATCTAAAACAATTATATATTTTTCCGCTAACATTACTTGGGCTGCACAGGCTACTCATTTAGCCATTGTGGGACTGATCCAGTAGTTTCCCGTCCTACATCTTTTCCTGTTAAATATCCTATTTCAATACGTAGCATTGTGGAATTAAAATTACGCGAAGTACGCAAACGGAAATTCGCATTGACCTTACGACTAATTAGTCAACTATTCATTCAGGCAACCCACTGACGAGTTAATGTTAAGTTTGAAGTCTATTATAGTGCTTTAATAAGCTACAATCAAGGTAGCACTTTATCTCACTTTACGGTCAAAATGTCATGCGGATCCTGCTATTTTCCTATCTCTCCTGTCTCTGTTTCTCTTTCTATCTATCTTTATCTTCCTCCAGAGACTAGCCCTTAGGGCTGGCTATGTTTATGTCTGTATGGGGTCTTGAGCTTTTGGACGCGAGACCTCAGATTGTCTCAAAGGTCTCTGAGTCCATTCAGTGTTTAAAATGCTTAACTGGAGGGCAGAAATAATGTGACATGGATTCCAAAGGTGTTCCTTTAGTATCTAAAAAAAGTAAAAAATTGTTTGTGGGGAGTGAAAGAGTAAACAGGGGAGGAGAAAGAAAAAATACACATGGCTTGTAGTAAATAAAGCAGACAGAAGGGAAACCAAGCGGCGTAAGATTCACAGCTACTTAGGGAGGTAAGAAATGGGAGGTTGAGGGAGATAGAGAGAAAAATGGCTATGCCATTGGGACTAATAAAACTGTATCTGTTATTGCAGGTTTCTAAGCACTAGGTGCTTTTACAAGAGAATAAAGACTCACAAAAAATCAGGTCAAAAAGGAGTATAATGGTGACTGATACTGACATTGGTTACCATCCATCAAGCTATGACATTACACTGCCCACAATTCACAAAATGACAACCCGACAGCCAATCTGGGAAGCAGGTGATGCTGGGAACAACATGTCATATTTTAAAAAATATATAATTATTAAAGGATTGTCTATTTGTTTATTGCAATCAGAGCTGTATCACAAAAAAGTAAATAAATACATAAATAAATTGATGAATATAGCTGCAAGCAGCAATTAAGGGGCTAGGAGGAGTCTGGGAGGCGTTTGAAAAGTACGTTTTTAAAGAAAATCAACATGGTGACAGGAAGTTCAGCTAACTATGGCAAAATTTGAATCTATGTTCTAGCCATGACCCAGTGATTGAGTCCTAACCTTCATTACAATAGGCTTATTTAATCAAAAGTTATTTGCATTTTTTGAAATTTCATTTCAGATCGATCACTGTATAACACCAAAGTACTGCAAGAGCGTTTTGAAAGCATGACCCCATCTGCTCTACACTGTAAAAAACAATTTGTTGAGTCAACTTAAAATAACTTGTAACCTAGCTACCTTAAAATTGTAAGTTCAGTTAACTCAAAAAAAAGTTTATTCAACTTTAATTAAATTATAAATATAAATTATAAATAATATATAAAATTAAACTAAGTGACAACCTGGATATTTGAGTTGAATCAACTTTTTAATTTTAAGGCAGCTGGGTTACTTACCCATCTGTTAAGTTTAGCAAACACAAATATCTAAGTTGTTACTTAGTACAACTTAACATTTCAAGTTGAC